>RJWJ010041850.1:0-13306 GCA_004363605.1 Indri indri | reverse complement strand
GAACTCCTGAGCTCAGGACCATCCGCCCGCCTCGGCCTCCCAGAGTGCTAGGATTACAGGCGTGAGCCACCGTGCCCGGCCTTACCTAAAATGTCTTAAATCACTTTTTTCCTCCATTGAGGTTTACTTGAGTATTGTTGTTGCTGTGCTTCTTTTGTCTCTTCTATTCTGGCACATTCTGTTTTTTTTAAAGAATGACTTCAACTTTTTGCAGAGACTAAGCAAATGTAGAACATTCTTACATGGAATGCCGTCTGTTTTGTGTGATTGTTTCCTAGTGGTGTCAGTTGAATTGTTCCTTGTCTTCAGGGCAAGAATTTTTGGCAATAGTTCATTTTGAATCTTTTCATTATGAAATAAAACAGAGTAGTGCACAAAACAAAAATATGCGCACAATGAATTATTACAAAGTGTACACACCTATGTAACCACCACCCAAGTCAATGAACAGAACGTTGCCAGCATCCCCTAAAACACACGTGCCCTTCCTCCAAGCTCCCCCTCTTCCCATCCAACAAAATCAACATTCTCATTTTTATGGTCATTAACTCCTTACTTCCTTTTTAGTTTTATCACATAAGCGTGTATTAAACACCATGGTTTAGTTTCCAAACTCTTGTTTTTGAATTTTATGTGAGTAAAGTTGTATATGTTAAGTATTCTTTTGTATCTAGCTTCTTTTAATCAACATTGTATTTGTGAGATTCATCTATGTGCTTGAATGGTCATAGTTTATTCATTTACATATTTGAATTGTAAAAATAAAAAACAATTCATTTATCCTTTCTGCTATTGATGGGCATTTGGGTTAGTTTTGCACATTTGGTGTTTATAAATACTGCTACCATGAGCGTTCTTATCTGTCTCTTGGAACACATGTGCGTGCATTTCAGTTGAGTCTAACTCAGGAATGTAACTGTTAGGTCATAAGGTATTCATATGTCCAACTTTTGTAAATAATGAGTCTTTCAAAGTAGTTGTATTAATTTGAACTCCCACTAGCACTGCATGAGAATAACTGTTGCTACATATTCTTGACAACACTTGGTATTGGCAGTCCTTTTAAATTTTAATCATTTGTGTAGATGTGCAGTAGTATAACATGTTTTTTATTTGCATTTTACCATTACTAGAAAGGTTGAACCATTTCATATGTTTATTTGATTCTTTTTATATGTTTGTGAAAATTCTGTTCATTTCTCTTGTTTCCTGCCCATTTTTGGATTACTGTATTTTTCTTACTGATCTATAGTTCTAATCAGATTCTGAATCCTTTGTCAATTATCCCACAGTGCGTTTTGCTTTTGGTTCTCTTAATGGTATCTGTCGATGCACAGATGTTCTTAATTTTGATATCCAATGTATCAAATTATTTTGGTTAATTCTTTTTTCATCCTCTTTAAGAAACTTCCTCTTATTTCAAATCATGACAAAATTATCCTCTATAAACTTTGTTATTGCTTTGCCTTTCACAATTATGTCTACAGTTCACTAGGAATTTGTACTTGTTCATGATGTGAGCTAGAGGTCAATTTTCTTTTTTTATTTATATGGCTATCCATGTGGTCCACCACCATTTATTGAAAAGAACATTGTTTTTCTACTGCTCTGTAGAGCTACCTTGTCATAAATCAAATGTTCAGATATATATGTTTCTGTGCTCTCTTTTGTGTTCCATTGATGTATTTTCCTTTCCTTGGACCAATATCACATTGCATTAATTGCTATGTCTTTATAATAAATCATAAATCTTGTAGAGTACTTCTTCCACATTTTTCTTTTTCAAGGATGTTTTGGCTATTCTTGGGCCTTTGCACTTCTATAAATACTTAAAAATCAGCATCTAAGGTTTGTTTAAAATAAAAATAAAAAAACCTTCTGGGATTTTGAATGAGATTGCATTGAATTTAAAGATGAATTTGCGGGAAAAGTGCAGTCTTCACAGCATTGAATTACCACATCCATGCACATCCATACAACACATTTTTAATTATTTTACTTTTTAAATAAAAAATATTTTTTATTTTTATTCTTAATGTTTTATAGTAGAGATTTCACCCTTTGTTGGTTCCCTTAACCCTACCTATACAATAATCCCTACATTCAACTCTCTTCAATTATGCCCTTTGAGTGTGCCGTATTTTCCTGCCAGGAAAGGGTGCACGGCCAAATAGATGAAATACAAACATAGCCATAACCTCAAAATGTGTGAAGTTTTTGGAGATAAGGTCATTAAAGAGGTAATTAAGGTAAAATGAGTCATATAGATGGAGCCTAATCTGACTGGGGTCTTTATAATAAGAGAGAGAGACCAGGGGTGTGCACACAGAGGAAAAGACAGGTAAGGGCAATGAAGATGGCCATCTACAAGTCAAGAGGCCAGAAGAAACCAAACCAGCCAGCCTTGGTCTTTGCCTTCCGGACTCCTGAACTGTGAGAAATAAATGTCTCTTGTCTAAGCCACCCTATCTGTGGTACTCTGGGATGACTAATACACCATCACAGCCGCCGAATATGAAAAGTATGTGAAGAGAGTTACCAATTTTGACACAGTTAGAGGAAGGAGCTAGCACCTCTGGTTGGCAGAATCAAGAAAAATCCCTGTGCAGTTGTTTAAATTGAGGGTTGGAGAAAATAATCGTACCTACCTGACAGTATTATGAGTACGAAGTAAGAATATCCTTATATTCAGTAATTCAAGAACTGTTGAATAGCCTGTAATTTCTAAGAACACACAACTAAACTCATAGACCTAGATTTAAAACTGTCTCCTGACTTCTCGTGGCCTACTCTTTCCATGTTTTGGATTATCGTACCAGCATTTTAACATCCTTAATTCTCAATTCACTCAAGCTCCATCTGGTTCTTAAGGCCTTCCATCCTTGGCCTCGTCTCTTGACTCTTAACTCTGCCTTTGTGATAGTTAGCCTCTAAGATGGCTCCAGTGATCTTCACGTCCTGTCATCCATGCCCGGGTAAGTCTCCTTCCACAGTGAATCAGGGAGTGGACTGTACAACCCTTTAGAGTGCAGCAGAGATGACAGTGTGTAACCTCTAAGGCTAAGTCATAAAAGGTCACTGCACCTTTGATTCATCTCTTGGATCACCAGCTTTGGGGGAAGTCAGCCGCCACGTCATAAGGATACTCAAGTGCTTCTGCAAAGAAGCCCAAATGGAACAGAGGAACAGAGGTTCCCACCAGGAGGCAGCCCCAACTTGCCAGCCAAGTCATGAACCACCTTGGAGCAGATCCTTCAGCCCTAGCTGACTGTAGTCTCAGCTGATTTGACTGTAATTCCATGAATTCCATTAAAGACTATGGGCAGCAACTGTCCAGCCAAGATACTCCTGAATTTCTGACCATAAAACCTATGAGAATAGATGACTTCTTATTTTAAGTCATTACACTCTGGTCTGTTATGCAGCATTATATAACTAATATTCATAACCTTCCCAATACACAGCTCTCCATATTCTGCTTTTATCTTTTTATTCCCTTCCTCTCATGAAACAAATAACTAGCTAATAATAAATTGTTTATATTGTTTTCTTCTGGGATGCTCTCCTTTCTTTCTTGCAAATCCTCCGATGTTCAGCTCAATCTCCATCTCTGTGAAGCGTTTCTTGACTACAACACTTTGTCTTTTTTGTTTGTTCTTGGTAGCTCATTGTTGGTACCTCAAAAGTTACTATTTACTATTCTGTATAGTATTTGTAATATAATCTGTACAATTACTAATTTGTAAAGACAAAGACGATGTAGATTTCCTCTGTTTCCCACAGCACCTTGCATAATGCAACACTACATGTAGCAGCTACCTTAGTGAAATGACATTTTTAATAGGCCACCATCCAGTAGAATCAAAATCCGACACAACAGTTATTTTATTCTCCTGAGCCTGAATTCCAAAATTACTTTGTCTAAGAATTGGAATAAGCAACTTTCAAACTCATTGTTTCTATGTGCTGAGGTTTTTTTTTTTTCTATAAACCATAGTTTTAGAGGTACATAGGGTAATACGTTTTACATATGCAAGGGAAATTTAAAGGAAAACTAACTAAATGTGTACGGTCATAGCATGTGACAGACAAGGGGCAAGACTACAACTTGGCGTTACAAATGAAATTCTGTTCTTAATAGGATCCTGTGCCCTACTCAGCAGGAAGCTATAATAATCTTTGTGTTCTTCTTCGCACATGTTTCCCGTCATTGGAGATGCCAGTTTAATGATTCCTAGAAGACAAAAAGTTAGGACCAGCAGAAGCGGAAACATGGTTCACCGTCAGCAAATGGCTTCAGAAATTCATCGACTTTTTAAAAAAGAAAAAATTTTTGGAGCACAGACTGCCAATACATTTCAAATTAAACTTCAAAATCATCGCTTGGTATGTGTATAAGAGGCACTCAGATTAGCACGTGTATCCATCAGGGTTCTCCAGAGACACAGAACCAATAAAATACATATGTGTGTATATATACATACTGTGTGTGTGTGTGTGTGTGTGTGTGTGTGTGTGTGTGTGTGTGTGTGTGTGTGTGTAGAGAGAGAGACACAAAGATTGAGCTTTATTTTAAAGAAGGCTCCAGGATTATGAGAACTGACAAGTCTGAAATTTGCAGGGCAGGCCGGTCGGCTGGAAACTCAGGCAGGATTAATTTGTTATAGTCTTCAGGCAGAATTCCTTCTTCTTTGGGAAACCTCAGTTTTTGTTCTTAAGACCTTCAAATGATTGAAAGAGATCCAACCACATTGTGGATGATAATCTGCTTTACTTAAGATCAATTGATTGGCCAGGCGCAGTGGCTCCCATCTGTAATCCTAGCACTTTGGGAGGCTGAGGTAGGAGGATTGCTTGAGGCCAGGAGTTTGAGAACAGCCTGGGCAACATAGTGAGATCCCATCTCTACGAAAAATAGAAAAATTATCTGGGGGTGATGGTATGTGCCTGTAGTCCCAGCTACTCAGGAGGCTGAGGCTGGAGGATCATTTAAGCCCAGGAGTTTGAGGTTGCTGTGAGCTAGGCTGCCACGGGCACTCTAGCCCGGGCAACAGAGTGAGACTCTGTCTCAAAAAAAAAAAGAATCTAAGGGGGAATGTTAGGCAATCGTAACAGTTAATAAAATGCCTCCCATCACTGACCTGGCTTTTTAAGTATGCAATAACAGTCACAGAATTGTCAGATGATTTTTCCATAAAAGTCTCTTCACAAAACTGCAATTCAAAAAGTGTTTCTGTATCAAAGGATGTAGTTTCTTTTCCCCAAAGAAGTTACATGCAAATACCCATAAGCTTCACTATTTACAAGGTGACAAAGACAGATGAGAAGGAAATGACCTCAAAGAAGAGAGCCTCACCCTCCCCAAAAGTCCCAAATATGATTTAATGAGTCAGAGCTGCAGAATGCTAGGCTGAGTGGACCAAAGGGCTGACTTATAGCAATTCTTGGGATTTTATAAAGTCCTGGAGATGTTTGAAACTCTCATAGAAATGAAAAAGCCCAGCCAGTTAATAAACAGAATCATTTCCCAAGTCATGTTTTAAGTATAAAACATAATTTCTCATGATAAAGGTTGCATGTAGGCCCTCATTTATTTGACGTTTTACTCAATAAAATGCTGGGAGCACTAGCTGGAAGGAGGAGGAATGAATGGGGCCTGTGCATGTGGCGATGGAATCCAAGCAGCTTTTCCTGTTTAGCTAGAGCAGATCATGACTGGTACTTTAGCATGATTTAGTGAGACCTTTGTTGTAGAAAATGAGTGACCCTATAGAAGCAGGAATGGGAAGTGCAATTAAGTGCAGTCACAATCTCAGTATCTAAATTGTTTATATAAGGTCTTGAAATCAAACTGTTTGAAAAGTTTTATTTGGTAGCAGAAAATATCTACAATTGGAACTTTACAAAGGAAGTGCACGAGGGGAGAAATTCATACATAAGATTTTGCTGTTGAAATTTGGGATGATTATCAACAATCAATTTAGGTTACAAGAACTCACACAAAACCGTATCTTTTTATGTAAAGGAGCAGAAGCTTGTTAATCCCTTGACTAAAAAGTTTATTGAAACTCCTAACAGAAATTATACTGAATCTAAGTCTAAAGAAAAAAATTAAATTATTTCAAACTGTAGTAATATATAAACATATTTAGACAGACGAAAACCAATTCTCTCAATAACCTGCCAAATTATTTTCATCAAATCAAGCCCATGACGTCTACGATATTCATTTATACCATGGCTTTTTATCTCATAGTTCAGTTTTTAAAATTATGTAAAAATCTGCATATAACAATAGATGTTGGCAGTAACTGTTAATACAGGATGTATGTCTCTTTCTCGCTCTGTGTATCCACTTGATTTGGTCATGTGTCCAATCGCTGTCATAGACCTGGTGGCTTACCTGACAGTGGAGGGCAAGACCTACCAGAATAACCCCAAAATAGGACCAGGAAGGATCAGCCTACCTCATTGTTTCTAAAGCATCAAAGGCTTTGTAGTCATTCGAAATAGTAATACCAACACTTTCAATGGGCCAAAAAAGAGGCACTAAGAGTGTTTGAGAACACCCAAGAATTGTGATCAGTGTCTACAGCATAGTGTACAAGCATAAAGTAGTTAATATTTTAACAAAATATAAAAAATACTGTTTTCTCTAAGCAAACAGAAGTTCTCTAAGCAGACAACTTCCCACTAGTAGAAAAAAGTAACAATGGTGTTCAGTTTCCAGTTTAAATGCATTTATGAATAGGAAGATGTGATCCCCATTAATTAAATACAAAAGAGTCCAGAAGAAATTATGACAATGTACAGGTATAGCAATATTTCTATATCAAATTAAGTTTAGTCTATGATTAAATACAATGTTCTCTCTCTCCATATATATACCCACACACACAGACACACTCATAGTACCTTTATGGAAGTCTCTAAAATGGTCACAGTAGCTTATATAGTATTGATAAAGGTAAAAATGTATAAGCTAGAGTATAGGTAAAAAACACCTTTTACAGCTTACTAAGTTACCTTCTATGGGTTAAATAGCTTAAATTCTTCAAGTTTGAATTTTGATTTTTGAAAGCACTGTGCTTTGGCATTCAAACCTCCATGAAATCTTAGTTTTTCAAAATAAGGAATATAGGTAGAGAATATCGAACATGTGGGAGAAAAAAACTGATTTGTAACACCAAAATTGTCCCATGTTTAACCAGTGGTTTTTAACCCATTCCTGGTGGAATCCACCTCCCTGGAGGTTAGAAGGCTTTGATTCAAAATTTATAAGTGTTTATTTTAAAACTTAATAAAAATGCACATTCTAATGTGTTACATACACTATTTACCACACTGTAGACTGCTTATGTATTAACTTCTAGGATAATTTATCTTTGTATAGACCTTGGAATATAACTTCAGCTATCTCTAATTAAAGAATCTCCTGAGATAAGTGTTTAAAACCTGTTATTATTTGCACTTATATTTGTATGAATCAAAATTTTCTTGATAGTATGCAAATAAAACAAGGCATAGAAATAAATTGGCTGCTGGTTTCGTCAACTATAACTCCGCACTTGTATTATTCAGAAATAATTCAGAAATCATATTATGCTTAGTAATGGACCAAAGTAAGTAACGTGAATGTAAATTAAAAATACATTTATACTAATAAAATGAAATTTTCAGGCTTTATGTATAGGCGTTACACATAAAATTTTATTTAAAAAAAGATTCTAATGCTAAAAAAATGTTTGGAAAATACCACTGTATAAGAAACTGTCTTTCAACTTAAGTCATTAATACAATGTTTAATGTGATTCAGTTTTCCAAAGCAAACTGCCTTTCTAATACATTTCCCATTCTTTTTTTTTTGAGACAGAGTCTCACTCTTTTTGCCCAGGCTAGGGTGCCGTGGCGTCAGCCTAGCTCACAGCAACCTCAAACTCCTGTGCTCAAGCAATCCTCCTGCCTCAGCCTCCCGAGTAGCTGGGACTACAGGCATGCGCCACCATGCCCAGCTAATTTGTTATATATATTTTTAGTTGTCCGATTAATTTCTATTTTATTTTTAGTAGAGACGGGGTCTCGCTCTTGCTCAGGCTGGTCTCGAACTCCTGAGCTCAAACAATCCGCCTGCCTCGGCCTCCCAGAGTGCTAGGATTACAGGCATGAGCCACCACGCCCGGCCTCCCATTCTTGAATTACTCAGAATAATGGGAATATTTCTGAAAGTTAGAGTGCTGATCTTCAAAAATGCCGAGTAACTTATAAAAATTTAAGAAGAAATTAGACTAAAAACATTCATAATTGCTTAAGACCCCTCCGATGGGCAGCTTTAAAGAAAGATGTTTATTTTTGAATTAATTATACATTATTGTGTTTTAAATCTCAAAATATATTCATCCTCCAGGTAACACAATTTAGTATCTTTATATATTAACTGTGGTGTGTGTTTTGATAGTTGCCTTTATTAAAAGGGTTTGTTCTGTAAAATTTGGATTCAGTCAAAAGGCTGCACTCAAGGATCCAGAAGGCCACATGTGGCCCCCAGGCCACAGGTTCCCCACCCCTGGTTTAGGCACATTTCAATGATTTTAGATTTTATTTTGTGATTTCATTATAAAACAGCTTGCACATCAAACTCAAACAATCTTTTTTTTTTATTTAAAAATTCACCTCAAAATTCACTTCTGGGTTTTAGTTTTTGTTTAAAAAGAAACAGACATTTAAAAGCATCACATGTTACTAGTCTACTACAATTCATATTGTTATGAATATTTTTAGTTTGTGAACTGGGGAAATAAACCTATTACATTGATTAGGCACAGTACTGTGGCCAACAGGCCAGAAATCAGGACACATCTGTGTACTCAGGCAACAGTTAGAGGTCTGAATGGAGGGAGTTATGCCTTAGCTGCGGGCACTCCTATCTCTGCCCCCTCCTAAATCTGTTAGTAAGTCTCCAATCAATATGTAAGAGACTGTATGTAACTTGGTTAAAAAACAAGCAAACAACTATACTGCTTTCTAAATTATTTTGCAAAGCCAAGACAGATGAATAAAACTGTAGCCTCACTATCATCTGTGGTCTTGCTACACATGTCACAGGACCATGTTAGAGGTGAGACAGAATTATACCATCCTTCTGGTGGTTTCAGAAATTTGATTGGAAGGGGTCTATGACTATAAGATTTCACATTACAGCAAGGCTCCAATATTTCTTGAATTGGGGCAGTGAATATAAATCACAGTACAAAATCTTTAATTCTTTTATGGGAAAAGCAACAGGTGCTACATATGAGAATCACTTATATAACATCTATTTTTTTAAAAAATGCAGATATAAAATAGTAATTGCATAGGGATTTAAATATAAGGCCAAGAAGAATATTAAGTAAAAAAAAAAAATCATAGAAAGGGCACTATGGTGTCAAAAGATAGGATTTCATTCTCAGAGTAATAAATCTGAATTACTGTCTAATTAAAAATCACAGTATGTTGCTATAACTAACAGTGAATGTCAATTGTTTCATTAATTCCAAACTGGAAACCAATATTAGGACTAACAAGAACACAACCAAAGCTCATTGTCTAACCTGATCAGTGTATTAGCACATCAGTGCCTGGTACGTACCTGATTATTTATCTACCTTTTGCAAATAGAGTTTAATACATGTTAACAAGTACAAGAGCACATCATTGCTAAAGGCCATCAATGATTTGCAGGCTTACTTGATAGTGTAATTATCCAGTCTTTCAAAGGCGCAAGATCCTACCCAGCAGAATCTTCACTCAATGAACCAAAAATGCTGTAATTAACAAAATATAACAAAGTTCCACCATTAAAAATTAAATGCACATGAACCAGAGAACGAGGTCCTGACACTGGTACATACATTATCCTCAGCATTTTGGAAGGCAACAAATGATGAGTCCAACAATACTCTGTAGTTTAAGCTAATGGTTATCACCTGAAGCTTCCAGTGGAAAGCTAACTTGTGAATCTCTCATTTTAATGTTGTTAGACTGTAGTTTATACAGCAATTTCCAAATCTAAAAGTAGCTTAGTTAACTTAGTACTGTTATATAAGGTAGTGTGAGGAAAAACAAGAACTCCCAAAGGAATTATGTTAATGTACACTGGGAATACCCAAAACAATGTTTTAAATGAAAAAGTGCATAAATACAGTAATACTACAAGTGTGTTAACTATAGAACAAATGTTTCTCTGGGAGCTAAACAATACTATTTTCCCACATTATTTACATGTTATGAATTGTTCAGATACCACAAAGCACCATATTTAAGTCTAAATTGCTTGATTATGCCTGAAAGGTCCTTTGACTTCAACTCTACTCATCTGAGGCTCTACCTAGAGTAGGAGCATCAAGTCATCTTCAGACAGGATTTATCTTTACAATTCAGTTCTCTTTTGTTCCTAAGTGGCAAAGCAATATTTTCACTTCACACCCTTGGTTGGTGTTTCTGATTCTGTGGACTGCCTCCCATCCGTCCAGGCTTCCCGGGTGCTCTTTAGAGCCAGGGTCTTCTGTTGGTCAACGACAACATAATCCACTCTCTCATCTGCTACACTGCTGCCTGAGCCACTGCTCTTTTGCTAGAACACAAAGAAAAAAACATGAAGTCCCCCATACGATGGAGTGTTTCGAAGTGAAATTCAGTCTTAAAACGCAGACACATATGCACTGTGAATGTTCTTGAAATTCTATTAGGTCAAAAAAAAAATAACATTAACTACCCTCAATTTAACAGTGTTGTTTCTCTCCTAACTATACATTATTTTTTCCCTTAAATTTAAAATTATTATATACATAAGAATTCAAATTAATGCTCCCATCATAGATGACATTCACAAAAACTGGGGCACCAGACACCTGGTTCATCTTTAGATGAACGGTCAATACACAGCCTGACTCTCTCTTTAGCATAAGCTTGACTTTCTTCTAAGCCCTGAGAACAAATATCAGTGTTTACTTTCTGAGCTAAGAAACGTTTTCTGAAAAGCAATACTTCGAGAATGACAAACTACATAGGCTCATGCCCTCTTACTCCTAAAATCCAATTAGATACTAAGTAACTTAAAACAAATATAATTATTAATGCATTGCTGGGGGCTCACTAAAAAGTAAGGGAAATACCTAATTTGTAAGAGAAACAGAGGGGGTGATGGGCTTCTTTTACCTAAATGGTAAAGGCAGAAGTTGGTAAACATGCAGAAAAACGTAAATAAAGATTTATAAAATATAATAAGCAATACAATATAATAACAAGAGTAATAATAATACTAATTTGTGGGTTTAACAAAAAGAAAAAATTAAAATTTGGGACAAAAATAGCATACAATTTGAGCTAACATTTTAAAGAGAGTGAAGACATTGGTTAACTTCAGAATTTGTTAAATAACCATTTGAATGGTAACCACTAAAAGAGTAGAAAGTATATAACTTCCATACTGTCAGAAAGGAAAAAATAAATTTATCAGTCTCTATTACTTTGTTACTTGTGATTTATGAAATGGCATTAAGTGACAGACTCTACTAAATTTAAATTAAATGTAACTAATAAAATTCCCCCAAAGGAGATGATTCTTCAGGTTCGTAAGTGTGAGTATTTATAGAACAGGGTTTCCCTTACCTTACGTGGTGGGGTGGATTTTCCAGAATCTAAATCTAGATCTAGGTATTCCACTTGTTTGTCTCCTTTGGGCTTGATCATTGGACTGTTTCCTCCATCAAGACTATTACTGCCGAAGAGATTCTGAAAGTATAATACAACAAAATCAATGGTAGAACATGTACATACTGCTCATCTTGTTTGCCATCTACCGAAGACCAAGTATTTAAGAGGGCATAGCTTGAAGAAATGTCTGCTTAGAAAATAACCTTTCAGGATTGAAAGAAAGTAAATATTTTAAAAACTGATTAAAACCTAGTTTAGAGTAAGCTATTTTCAAAGTTAAACTTGGTTCAAACTAAGATTGGGACATCAAGCTATAGTAAGCTATGATAACTCAACCCGAACATTATTAAAATTGTATCTGTACTCGATTATAATTTTACTCTACAAGATTCTTATACTCTTTTCTTTCACGTTAAATTTTAAAAACAACTTTCTACATTTTATTTAAAGGCTTTCACACTAAAAAAGTTTAGAGTAAGTACGTTAACTAAAGGCTATGACATGGCTCCCTTGGCAAAGTTTATTTTGTTTCAATCATCTAGAATTTTTACCATTTAATTTCCTCTGCCTTCTCTTAGCCTGATCTCTTCCTTGCTAAAAGGAATCATGCAATAGGACTACTGTCTAAAAAAAGATAAAAGACGACAGATGACAGCAGTAAATGACAAGAACAAAAGAGCTTGAGGCAGAAAAATAAAAAAGAAATAGGTTAGCAGGAACTTGAAGACCAATGTAAATGCAAGAAAAGGATGGCATGAACTTATGTCCCTATGTACACCCTCTACTCTAATTACATCGGTTTTCTACATGTGCTGTAACAATGAATTGTTTCCATGCCTTACTGCTTTTAACCTCATCTAGAAATGTTCCTGACTTCTCACATCCAAGACTGTATATTACTCATTAGGGATTTTCATTCCTTGTACTCTCTACCATGTCGATAATATTGATGTTCATATATTATCTCGTACTTCTGAAAAGAAACCATAATGATTTAACAAACTTAAAAATTTATACCTGTTATGATGAACAAAACAATTTGAAAGTTATATACATCTGGTTCTGCTGATTCTTTTATATTGCTATTTCATTTCTTTTTGCTCAGGTTAAACAGAGAAATCTGTGCTTTAGGGAAAAGATATGTGCTAGAAAAACATTGAGTCTATTCCCTCATTTGGTAGCAGGTTGCTGACAGCAGGTATGAAACCTTTTTGTGAATCAGAAAAAGGTGCTCCTTCCTCTCAGGCGTGCCAGGGCCCACAGCTTGGTTAGCTGCACGTGGCCTAGATCTCATATAACCAGGTATGCAGTATGTTCGTGTAGTAAACAACCCATACAACTGAATGTGATGGTCCTATCTGGAGGAGATTTTTAACCAAATGTATCAACTACTGCTAATAAAACATTAAATCAATGCATACAAATAGCAACCCCCCTCTTTTTTTCTAATTCACAAAGAAACTGAAATCATCAAGAAATTTTTTTCTCTGAATGACTGTATATTTAACTCTCACATAAAAAATCAGCCATGAATGTGTATAAAATTCTATATTCAAATGTGATCAATGAAAGAACACATACCCTGCATTTCCCTAACTAGAAACGTCTAGAA
>RJWJ010041849.1:0-13308 GCA_004363605.1 Indri indri | reverse complement strand
GAACCAGCCGCGGGACGGTTGTCCCAGTGGTGCCGAGCTGGGCTCTGGTGGCCCGTGGGACAGCAGGCTGCCAGGAGGAAAGGCCAGGCCTGGGGCTTGCCTCATCGGTTTCTGTGGCAGTTTTAGATTTTTTTTTTTTTAAGCAAAAAAAAATTTTTTTTAAGCATTGAAAATTGATGATTTGGGTATTAAAAAGAAAAAAACTAAAAAAATTAAAAAGACACTAAAGGCCAGTGAGTTGGAGTCTCAGGGTGGGGTGGCAGTTTCCTTGAGCAAAGCAGCCAGACACGGATCATGTTTCCTTTCCCTGGGGTGCGGGGCGCAGGATGTCTCCCGAATCCGGTGTGACCTTGGTCCAGGAGTTGTTTGTTCCTCTCCTCTCCTGGGGCAGGGATTTTTGTTTGTTTTTTGGGCTTTTCTGGTGTCTTGTTTTCTTTCTCCTCCATGTGTCTTGGCAGGCACTCATTTCTGTGGCTGTCGGCCAAAGGGAATGTTCTGGAGCTGCCAAGAAGGGAGGAGACTTGGGTTGGCTAATCCCCGGATGAACGGTGCTCATCCTCTGCCCTCCTCGCACCCGCGCCCCTCTTCACGCACAGTGTTAAGGAGCCAAGGGGAGCTACTACGCCTGGACTCTGTCTCCCAACCTCACGTGTCACGGGTTTGCCCAGGGCCACCACAGGCCTCTACTGCTTACATCAGCCCTGTCACCACCTGGTTCTTCATGAAGAGCAGACACTTGGAGGTGGGGTTGGGCGCAGGGAAGTGACCGCCAGGAGGGCAGGCTCCCCAGTTTTTGGTTCCAAGCCAGTTTCCGTCCCAGGCACCTGGTACACACATAGCCCAGTCAGCGCCTGGTGGCAGGAAGCCACCCCGCTTTAGATCAATCACTCGGGTCCCCACCTTAGAAGGGTCCCCGCCTTGGATCAGTCACGTGGACACTAAGGCACGTTTTAGCGTCTCTTGTCTTAACGATTATGTCCATCTGTCTGTCCGTCTGTGTTTTCTGTGTTGTGTCTTTGATGTAATCCTCAGAAATAATGCACACTAGCCTCCGACAACCACGAAGCAATCCGTTACCTGTGGGTCTGAAGTTGTAGACTCAGTTCCAATATCAAATAAATCTATAACAAAAAGTAGCCTTTGGAGGTCTCCTTGTCGTGGGGGGACCCTTCCCTCCCTCTGTGAAGCCTGCTGGGCCGTGCCGATGGGACTGCTCGTGCCCATCTCTTGGGCATCTGCAGAATAGTTCTCTCTGCCCATTTCTCTGCCCCTTGAAACTCTGACCTCCTTGGGGGGCAGTTGCTGGTGGTTGTAAGCTAGATGGAGCACCTGTTAGGTGCCAGGCGGGGACCCCAGCCAGGAATCCCACAGCCAGCACTCTCTGCTGTCCCAGTCACCTGTGGTGTGGGCCCTCATGGGTTTGGATGGGTAGGGGCTAGGAAAGGAGGCAGTGGAACAGGAGCCAGTAGTCCTGGGTCCTCGTCCCAGCTCAGGCTTCCCGTGCCTGAAGCTGGGCAGATCCCTTCCCTCCCACAGCCTCCATGTCCCCATCTGTATAATGGGCATTTGCACTCCAAGTGCTCAGAGGTCCTTGCAATTCCAACAGCAAATCTCAGGTTCTACAGGGGCAAGGCCAAGTCACCACAGGAAAATCAGGGTGATAATGGCAAACTTGCAGGATTGTTCCAGGGAATGATGATGATCATGTAGGTAAGTGGAGTTTTCAGTGGAGGGCCTGGCTCCTCCTATCCAATAAATGGTCTGATATTTTCCTCCTGGACCAAGGAGCCTTGTGCTGGGCCAGCAGAGGTGCCCTGCAGCAGGAATCTTTGGGTGAAGAAGAAAGGGCATCATATCTGATTTTGGCCTGTGTTGCTGCTTGGGTGCCTCCTCTGGAACAGGCCAGAGTCTATCCTTCCTCGGTCCACAAAGACTCTGACCCCTCCAGGTGACCTCAGGCCTAAGCCAAGACCCTCCCTCTTCTACCCCTGTCTTGGGCTTTCTGACAGGGAGGCTGAGCAACTGGTTGGCCACCCGCCTCTAAGACCCTCTTTTGTATCTCTTTCGTTCTTCCCCTCATGTCTGGTCTGATACTATTCCCACCAACCTCTACCCCCTACCCCACTCCCACCCCTACCCCGGGCTTGGGGCCGCTCAGCGCCCAGGGCAGGAGAGTTGATCTGGAGCTGGTTAACTTTTGGAAAAAACAACCATGTAGAAACACCGCCCACCCACTTCCCAAAGCTGAGCAGAGTGAACGAACAGTGGGAGGCCAAGCCTCTCCTGTTCCCCCCACCCCAGCCACCCAGGGCTCTCCACTCTGCCTGAAACCACAGTGGCAGTCTTTTCTCTGATTATAGCAGCAATTTGGAAAACTTGGGGAAGCCCAAAACATTTTATTTTTTACTCCGTTGCCCAGGTGAGTGCATGGCGTCACCCTAGCTCACTGCAACCTCAAACTCCTGGGCTCAAGCCATCCTCCTGCCTCAGCCTCCCAAGTAGCTGGGACTACAGGCACGTGCCACCCACTATGCCCCGCTAATTTTTTTTTTTTTTTTTTTTTTTTTTAGTAGAGACGGGTCTCACTCTTGCTCAGGCTGGTCTTGAACTCCTAAGCTCAAGCTATCCTCCCTCCTTGGCCTCCCAGAGTGCTAGGATTAGAGGCGTGAGCCACGGCGCCCAGCCCCAAAACACTTTTTTTTATTAATCTTCATATTCCACCCAGAACAGCTCTTGCTAACATTTGGTGAATAACTCCGGTCGGTAGGCACTTAGTGCCAGGCCCAGTGCTGAGCCCTTTATCAGCAGTGAGGCATGCGTCTAATCACTGCTCACAGGGGTCTTTTGTTATCCCCAAATTGCAGATGAGGAAAGTAAGGTCCAAACATCTGGGACTCAAACCCAGCCTGCCTCACCGAACCTCCACTACCAGCCTCTGGTGGGGGTTCCCAGAGGCAATGCTGCTCAGCACGAGGACCTCACCGTGTTCCTGGCACATGGCAGGTATTCTTGGGGGCAGTTGCATCAGAAGGGTCTAGGACAGTGGGGAGTATGCCCTGCCTCCAGTGAGTCTCATGGTTCTGTTTTCTGCCTGCTCCCTGGCCCGGCCTCACCGCCTGGCTGGACTCGTCCCTCCCACAAGCCTGGACAAAGCAGCAACTCTCAGTGCGGTGGCCCAGAAAACACAACTTGATTTAGGGCCAAGGCTCTCAAGGGCTGAGCAGTGTCCCCATGCTCACTTCTGAGACACTCTGACCCTTTGCCATTCAGAAAGCATCATTTCAGGGAAGGCCACTGGCTGCTCTTCACAGCCCGAGAGTGGCCCTCTCAGCCGCTCAGCAGGGCAGGCTGAGAGACGGTGGTGCGTGCAGGTGTTCTGACCTGAGAGTAGGAACAGGAGTCATCTCTCTCTCTCCCCCTCACTCTGGAGACCCAGGCCCCATCTCTCTGGCCCTTCCTCTTTCCAGGTATCCCTTATCTTCTGCCTCCTGAGCTGCAGAGGGATGCGTTACTCCCTCCCTAATCCTTCCAGGACAGAGGATTTCAGATCAGAGCCCGAGGGGCCCAGGCACTTCTCCCAGGACCTCTTCCACCCCGGGAATGCAAAGCCACTCAGGGCAGGTCTGACACGCACACCCTGCATCCCACCCTACCCAGACAAGGCACTAGGGAGGGGCAGACTTTCCTCAGTCACAGCGAATGGTGGCACCTGGACTGAGACTCAGATGTCCTCCTGCCAGCCGGCTGCTCTGACTGACAGTCTCTGAGCACAACTTCTGGGTACTTGGTATGCAGTGGCCAGGAGTGTTTTCTGGAAAGAAACCCAGAGGGAGTGGTTAAAAACCAGGAAGGAAGTGGGAGAAGGCAAATCCTGGACTGGTAGGGGTAGGGAGTAGGAGGTAGGGGCTAGGGCAGAGACAACGCCCTCCTGGGGGTGTTCCAGCTGGGACTCAGCCTGGAGGTCTGGTCTGTTAGGGGAGGAGGCCTGGATGTGGGATTGGGTTTCCTCTGAGCAGGGAAGTGTTAAATCCTCCCAGGCTCCTGCCAGGCCCCTCCTCCTGAACTTCGTCCTCCCCAGCCCTGGACACCCAGAGCCGCCTGTTCCTGCACTGTCCCCATGGCGGGCCTGAACCCCTCACAACTCCAAAAGGTAGGAGTCTGCAGGGTGGGGGCTGGGAGGGTCAGGTAAGAGTGGGGGGCCCTTGTGGCTTCCAGTAGTCCCTGGAACTCAACCCACCCCCTGCCGTTTTACAGAAGCCCAGAGTGTTGCTACCCAACCAGGTTCACTTGTCTGCTACCCAAGAGGAAGCCAATATGTTAAGATGGCAGGGTTTATAGCAGAGAAGGGTTTACCCTGCACAGTGCTAAGTGGGGAGACAGGAGAAATTTCTCAAATCCGCCTCCCGAAGAATTTGGGAAACAGGATTTTTAAAGACAGTTTTTTGTAGGCAATTGTGTCTGCTAATTGGCTGGGTTCGGGGTGGAACCATAGGGTTGTAGAAATTGTCTTCTTTGATGACCAGGTTCTTGGATGGGGGTCAGAAGACCAGTCGAGTCAGTTCCTCAGTATGGGCTGCTGGTCTGGGTGGGTCAGCCATTCCACTGGAATTCGGGACCTGGAAGATAATCTCAGAAACTACCCCTAGTTTTCAAAAAGGTGATGTTATCTATGGAGAAAGCTAAGACCACCAGCTATGTGACTCCAGAGTAGCATACAGGGGGACAGTGGCTAATTATTATCATTATTTTTAGCTGGGCCTGTGCTTTATTTTTAGCTAGGCCCTTACCACAGTTCTCACCGTGCACCCCTTTATCAAATTTGTAAGGGCAATTTCAAGAGGGCTGGGTTCCCAACCATCACCCCCAACTTCTGCACACACAGCCTGGGGAGTCCAGGTCACAGGACCCAGGGTGGGAGTGGGGGTGTGCGTGTGTGACCAAAACCAGAATAAAGCCTTGGAATCAGCCATGGCTGGCCCAGGGCGCGGGAGGTGGAGCCAGGAGGAGGTGGGGAGGTCATCCTCCTAGGTCCCAGTTCCCCAAACAGGAAAGGCTGACACATGGAAATTAGAGCGACAGACTTGTAAAAAAACACTCAGAAATTTCTATGCTGAGACTGTCAATCTTTTGGTATACAGCCCTAGAATCTTTGTTTTCATGTCCATCATAACAGCTACCACGCATCTGGTCTTGCCAAGTTTTCCAAACGAGGCTCTGCCGTTGTCCCCATTTAATAGAGTGAGGGTCTGAGAGAAACACACTTGGCCAAGTTCTCACAGTGCCCAGATACTTAACTTGCATCTGACCTTCTTTCCTCTCACAGTTTATCGGTGTATGTCATTCCCATGCCAGTGAATGCTTTCCTACAACCTGATTTTTATCATGTCGTGTTCCAGACAGATACGCCACGCTGTGTTAAACTAATCTCTTGTGCTGGGCATTTAGGTTGTTCCCAATTATTGCTGTCATTGAGCAAGACTCAGTGGATGCTCTACACATACGTCTTTGCTCCCCGATTTCCTAATCTTAAGAGGGGACTTCCAGGCAGTGTGTTTACTGGATCGAGGGTATGCGCAGTTTGCAAGGAGGTCATTTTTAGCTTAACACTGCTGACCGAATTTCTAACATGCAGACAGAAAAGCCCACGCCAGTGCTCATGAATGTTCCAGTATCTGGTATGCGGAAACCAGAACTGGACATCCCTCTGTGGGGAAGGGGTGTCAGTAATTGGAAATAAGACACTTCAAGGGTAGAAGCAAGGGGTGGCTTCCAATGTTCCCGTTAAGGCTAAGACTTTACCATGCTCTGCAAGCAAACATGTAGGTATTCATTCTTCCCTTATCTTTTCAGTAGCCTCAGAATGAGAGGACTAGAGGCAAATCAGAATGAGCCATTTGCTGTGACCCCCCTGCACTTAGGGTAAAGCCCAGCTCCCCACCTGGCCCAGCCCAGCCCCCTCCCGCCTCCTCTTCCACCCTCCCCTTGCCCTGTGCTCCGTCCATTCCCAATTCCTCCTGTTCCTCCCACGTTCAGGGGCTTCACCTGCCCTGTCCCCTCTGTCTGGAATGCCCTTCCTTTTATCCTGGTGGTCTGCTCTTCAAACGTCACGTCACTCCCTCAGAGCTGCTTTCTGAGACCCTTCTCCTTCCCCTGGCTGGTTTACATCAGCCGATCTTCCTTCAGTGCCCTCAGCCACCCTCTCCCTCCCTGCACGCAGAGCAGTTTGTGATGGGACCTTTGCATGCGAAGGTCGGTGTAATGCTGGTCTCGCTCTCTAGACTGTAAGCTCCAGGACAGCTGGCATCGTGGCTGGCTTGCTCAGAGCTGTCCCTCCAGCTCCTGGAACCATGTCTCATACGCAGTAGGTGCTCAGTCAGTATTAGTTGGATAGATGAAGGAAGTATTTCCCTGCGACCCAAGCCTACTGCAGGGGAAGGGTGGGGGCAGCCCCCCGCCCCCTCCTTCTTCCGTCACTCAAGCAGCCAATATGGATTGCTGCTGACTGGGTGCCAGACTCCGTGCCTGGGGTCGGGGACACAGCAGTCAAGGAGACTTGGTCTCACCTTCACGCAGCTTGGCTTTGGGGGAGGGCTCCAACGTGGGTGATAGGGAGCATGTGAGGACAGGGGAAGCCTGAGTCTCAACCCTGCCTGCAGTTCCGGGAGGATGGGTTCCTGGTGCTGGAAGGATTCTTGTCTGTGGACGAGTGTGTGGACATGCAGCAGAGGATTGGCGAGATAGTGGCCGAGATGGATGTCCCTCTCCACTGTCGCACAGAGTTTTCCACCCAGGAAGAGGAACAGATTCGAGCCCAGGTAGGTGCCTGGGGCAGATGGGGTTGCGATCCCGTCCATGATGAGGGGCTCGGTCCCAGGCCAGAGCAGCAGCCTGGTAGGGAGGACCCCACGGCCCAGGGATGCCAGGGGGAGCACGTCTTTCTTTCACTCCTCACTGTGAATTTATAATATAGGGATTATAGTCCTATTGGACAGGCGGGGAAAGTGAGGCTCGGATCTCTTGCCCCAAACCACACAGTAATTGACAGAGTCAGGATTTGAACCCAGATCTCTTTGATCCAAGTCTCTGCTGTTCCCCACCCTGCTGTCCTTCCTCAGTAGTTCTCCTGCCACAAAAGGCCTCTCTGTGGCAGCCGCTGGGAACGTGCGGGGTGCTTCTGAGGGGCCCACCTGTGCACGTGGTAGCCCCCAACCAGGTTAGGAGCTCTGGGTGCTTCCCCCAGTGACCTAATGGCTCGTATAATAGGACACGATACAGTTTGAGATGGACGAGTTGAGCCTGGGGGGTTCTCCCGCCCAGTTCTCTTAACCCGTCACAGTCTGCGTTTAAGAGCCTGTCTTCCCAGCCGCCGGCTGTGCCCCGGTGGGGCGCCCGAGGGGCTCGCTCACATTCACGCCAGGGAGCGCCTGCCATCTGGTGGGCACGACGGGAATTACAGCAGCCAGAAGCAGTGCATCCCAGGGAAAGCGCAGAATGGGGTCTTGAGAAGGAAAAGGGGTGACAGAATGAGTTTCCTCCAAACAGCTGGTCTCATTTGCTGCGTGCCTGATTTCCAGGTGGGGAAAGCAGAGACGGGTCCTGCTGCCAAAGACAGTCAGGTCACCCAAGGGTTCCAGGAGGGAGGAGGGCTGAATCTTGTGCCCTTCAAGCTGCCTTCAGAGACCAGCGTGTTGTGGGATAGGAGAATGTGAGAACACAGTGTATATGTCTCAGTTTATAATATGTGCAAGAAAGCTTGCACAGGGCCCCGTGCTCAGTAAAACCCTCAATATTCACTATTAATATTGTGGGAGGAAAGAATGGTGGGTGTTCTCTCTCTCTCTCTCCCTTCCAGGTTACCTCCACCCTTCCTGGTCTTTGAGTTATTGTACAACTGTGTAAGTTATAGAAAACTGAAAATAATGCACAGGATACTTGTCCATAGAAATGGATATGGACTGGGTCCCAGGGAATGCAATTCCTGCCCTGTGGATAGAGCGGTTTGGAACTGATTTGTAAATCCATTTCATCATTCCTTATTGTCTGTATACATGTGGTTCTTGGAATTCTCCTTTGAACCAGTTGTAACATCTTACTGGTTCCCCCATGAATTAACGAGGTAGGTAAAATCTTGGACACATGTTCAGCATCATTATTTTTAATATTATTAACAACTATGTTCCCTGACTTGTTTCCCTCACCCTGATCCTGCTGCAGACTTGCTAAGAATGTTGAAAACAACTTTTGGTTTTCACCGGGAAGGGTTTTGAAAGGGCAGGGCATGGGCCAGAGGGAGTGGGGGGCTGTGGCCACGTGGGGATCCCAGTAGGGGGTCGGTGCCACTCGGTTCCGGTCACATGGCCACACAGAAAGGTAGGCACAGTCTGCATGTGTGAAATGGAAGGGTTGGTGACACCCTTGCTTCCCGCCGGGGAGGGAGAGCCGTACAACAGCAGTCGAGGGTGGTTAAGCCACCAAGAAAAACACAAGTTATCTTCCAGGGGCATCATTTTCATATGACGCAAAGAAATTTAAAACATGACTGTTAAGAAAACAGAAAGATTAGTAACGGCTTATTTATTGAGCATTTAGCCATGCCCTTGCTGAATGTTTTATATATAGCAGCAGTAGTAATAGTAGTAATAATAATAATAGCACATACATGGTACTTAGCGTAGTCCAAAGACAGTTCTAGTGCTATATATACCAACTTGGAATGCTTACACACCCTAGGAGATGGGTACCATTAATAGCATCTATATTTTATGAAGAAACTAAGCCCAGAGAAGTTCAGTAAAGTGGTCATGGCCACACAGCCAGGCAGTGACAGAGCCAGGATTTTTTTTTTTTTTTAATCCAGGAGTCTTATTTTTTACACTGCTTATGCCATGAAATCGTAGGGAACAGGTTCCAGCAGCTCGGGCTCCTTTCCGTTGGTTCTCACAAAGTGTTCTCTGGGCGGAGCAGGCTGGAGCTTCAGTTGAACCCAGGCACCTTTCTCTTCAGCTTCCTTCTTTTCCTGATCATTTTCCTTCACATGTTTCAGAAAGCTATCTCCGCTCTCAGAGTGCTTAATATGCTTAATATGCTCAATACACACATTAACCCTCTTGGCAAGAATCTTGCCCTTAACTTGTTTGTTAACAACAATGCCAACAGCACGCTGGGTAATAGTGTAGACTCTTCCAGTGTTGCCGTGGTGACGTCTGTGGGGCATGCCCTTTTGAACAGTACCTACTCCCTGGATGCCTACAATATCACCTTTCTTGTAAATTCGCATGTATGTGGCCAAAAGAACAACTCCATGTTCTCTAAAAGGCCTAGAGAGCACGTATCAGTGCCTCTCCTCTTTCCCTGGGTTCACCATTTTGGCGAATTACTGGAAGATGGCGGCTCCAGCCGAAAGGAAGCCAGAGCTGGGATTTAAACCCAAGCGTTTGAGCTCCGGAGTCTGTGCTCTACGCTTCCGCAAGATTCAGCCTCTGGCTGAAGCCTCCAATAATTCAGGGAGGTCAGTTCTATTATTATTCCCCTTTTGCAGATGAGGAAATCAAGGCTTGGAGAAGTAAAACGCGGGGCTCAAGCCCTGTTAGACTCTGGCGTCTTGTTCTGAGCCACAGTAAGAGGTTTCCAAGCAAAGCAGCTTTGGGTTGTGCTTCCAGGCACTTGGGGTGCTGGTTCACTGTGCCTCAGTGGACAAGTCTAAGAGCCTCCTTGGGGATCCGTGACCCCACAGGGGTGGGAAGGCATCCTCCCCCTCCTTGCCAGGCCCAGCTCCGTCCCCGGGGTGCCCTCTCAGTCCCTCTGATGGCTCCTTTCCACAGGGCAGCAGGGACTATTTCTTGAGCAGTGGTGACAAGATTCGATTCTTCTTTGAGAAAGGCGTTTTTGACAAGAAAGGTTTGGAGCTGGGACCCTAGAGATGTGGGGGACCTATGGTGGGGGTGGGGGTGGGCTGGACTCGAGTATTCTCCCCACCCCCAGGGCTGGGAGGAGTCTGGGAGGGTGCTGAGGCCAGCTCTCCATGGGAGGCTGGACTCCAGTAGTTCTTCTGCCTTTATTGGTTCTTTGTGCCACAGGAAATTTCCTGGTCCCTCCAGAGAAATCCATCAACAAAATTGGCCATGGTAAGCAGGGGCTTGGGGGTGCAAGAAAGAAAATGGGGAAACTGAGGCCCAAAGCATTTAGGAGCCTTAATCAAAGCCCATAGTAAGTTTGTCATCGAACAAATGGCATTTCTGGATCCAGGTTTCCCTCTGGCCTTGGGGCTTCTACACCTCATGATGGCAATCATATGACACTGCCACCACAGCACTGGGAAGAGGGGGTCCGCTTGAGCCCCCACAGATGGCATAACCCAGGCCCCAGGCACGGGGGAGCTGCTGGGTCCAATCTTCCTGCAGCCTCCTTACGGGGCATCTGATATACGGACATGCTCCCGTTCTGAGACCCCAAAACCAAGTACAGAAACGCTCACCTTTTTTTCAGGATCATACATTATAATTTGTTTTGTAGACTGCTTATTTTTAAACTTGAAGTTATATCATGGTAGCTTTGTTAACCAGTTGTGGTGAAATACACATACCATAAAATTTACCATTGTAACCATTTTAAAGGATGTAATTCAGTGGCATTAAGTACACTGAACCCTCACTTTTTGTAACAACAATAGTAATAGCAAATAATGATAACAAGTGACCGTCCTGGGCCAGGCCCTGGGCTACTGCTGCACATTCCTTAGCCCGTCGAGTCCCACAGCAGCCCTGGGCGGCACGGCTGTTCTTCTAATCCCCGTTTGACAGAGGAGGAAACTGAGGCTGACAGGAGAGAAATAGTTACCCGAGGTCACATAGAGTAAGTGGTAGTACAGAGATTGCCACCAACTGATAGGCCCCTTGGAGCCCTTTGTCCTCTGAGCGTGGAGCAGAGTCAGGGCTGGTGTGAGCTTCCCAGATGGCCAGAGGTCAAGAATAAGGTCACAGGTGGCATAGGGCCTGGGGTGGGATGAAGGCATCTGTGGGGCCCACTACTCAGTTATAAACCAGCATAAAGTTTAATGCACACAAAATAGGTGAGAATGTCAAAGTGAGGCCTGAGTCTGGGTGCCCAGAGCTGCGTGTGGGAGGGACACACGGAGCCCGAGACTGTCCCATCAGCCTGCCTCTGTCCCGCAGCACTGCACGCCCACGACCCTGTCTTCAGGAGCATCACGCATTCCCCCAAGGTGCAGGTGAGCAGAGGTAGGGGTGAGGGCAGGAGGGTAGGCCAGATGTGTGCGGGGGCAGGCTGGGAGCATGACCTCTGCCCCTCTCCAGGCCTTGGCCAGAAGTCTGGGCCTCCAGATGCCCGTGGTGATACAGAGCATGTACATCTTTAAGGTGAGCTCCCTGCCCTCCCCAGGCTTCAGTTTACCATCTGTAAAATGGGCAGACTGCTCATTCCAAGCCCTTCCTCACAATTGGCCAAAAGCTGCTGGAATTATTATTATGTTGGTGAGAGAACATAGAAAATTGGTCCCCTCTAGCTAAAGCACCTGGAACTTAGTTGGTGCTCAGTTAAAATTTGGTGGTAGGAGGGGAGGGGACCCTCAGGACTCACACCTCCCTTCTTTGCTGTTGAAATGCTCTGCTCCTAGCTTTCAAGGCCCAGTTCAGTGCCACCTCATCCAAGAAGGCTTTCAGGTCCCCTGAGAAAAGAGGGACTCCTCTCTGACTCTGGGGCTGAAAGGCTCAATCGCTGGCCTGTGTCCTAGCCTTCTCTTCTAGCCCTCACTCCGTTCTGCTCTGTGATCTTGTTAGGCACGTGCATGCTGTCTCCTGCGCAGACTGGGAGTCGGGCAGGGTGGTTTTTCTCTTTGCATCCCTCCTTGGTCTGGCACACAGTAGGTGCTCAGCAGCTGGTGTTGAATGAATCCTGGGAGGTGAACACCTGTAGCCAGGGCAGCAGCATCCTGGGAGACCCAGAGCAAGCCCCGCTCCTTCTCACTCTCCTCCGCCCTCACCAGGCTCTTCTTCTCTCTTGCAGCAACCTCATCTTGGTGGGGAAGGTGAGCTGAGAGCAGGCTGTGGGGCCCAGCAAAGGCCACGGGTGGGACATTGGGGACATCAGTGGTTGTCAGGTCTTTGAAGAGAGGGAAAGCACTTGCTGCAATGTCTGCAGGCAGGAGCCTGGGCCAGGGCGGAGGAGCCACCTTCCATTCCTTCCAAGAATAGAGGATTGGGAGGGAACCCTCGAGTTCTTGGCACTGTGGTTCCTGAACCTGACAGCAACCCCTAGCTGGTTCAAAATACAGATTCCTGGGCCCTGTTGCCTGAGATCCTAAGCCAGCAGGGCTGCATGGGCCTGAGGATCTGTTTTTTTGTTTTGTTTTGTTTTTTTAGACAAAGTCTTGCTCTGTTGCCCGGGCTAGAGTGCCATGGGGTCAGCCTAGCTCACAGCAACCTCAAATTCCTGGGCTCAAGTGATCCTCCTACCTCAGCCTCCCAAGTAGCTGGGACTACAGGCATGTGTCACCATGCCCAGCTAATTTTTCTATTTTTTTTTTTTTTTTAGTAGAGACAGGGTCTCCTTCTTGCTCAGGCTGGTCTTGAACTCCTGAGCTCAAGGGATTCTCCTGCTTCGGCCTCCCAGAGTGCTAGGATTACAGGCGTGAGCCACGGTACCCGGCCAGGATCTGTATTTTAACAAGCTCCCTTGAGGACTATTTTAGCATAGAATTTGCTGATCTAGTTCCAGACCCTACCCAAGGCACAGATAACATTTAGGCGATTATCCACTTCTGCTTAAATACCTCTGGTGACAAGGAGCTCGGCCCCTCACAGGCAGCCTCTTCCTTCCTGGCCCAGGCACAGGTCTGCCTCCTTGTGACCAGCCCCTGCTCTCAACACTCAGCCTGAGGGCAGGCCTGAAGGGAGGATAGTCCCTTTCCTGAGCCTCCTCTGCCTGAGTCTAGCTCCCCAAGATCCTTCAGCCATTCCTTCCCCAAATGCTTTGAAGTCCCCACCATTAGGAAACCTCCATCTGGACACTGTCCGCATTATCAAAGTCCCTCTTGAAGTATGGTGTTCAGACGACACACAGTTACCCAGAAAGGAAGGAGGTGAGGCTAGCACCCCCTTTACTTTGTTACTGCAGACTGAGTTCCTCTGTTCTCCATCCTGACTGTGCCCCGGCATCACATGGGGAGGTTTTTAAAAATATGGACACTTGGTCATAGCATCCCTTGCTTCACACCCAACTTCCCAACCTTATGCCACTGGGCAAACCATCTGGTGGCTGGGGACTGCTTGTCCCTGGTTAAGAACAGCGGCT
>RJWJ010041848.1:0-13324 GCA_004363605.1 Indri indri | reverse complement strand
GGACACGTCAGGGGACAATGTTTCATCCTCATCGACATAACAGGTGAGTCCCAGCCAATCAAAGCACAGGTCAAGACAGGCTGGCTCACGGATCTGGCAGGCCGCAGCAGGGCTCAGTGGACATTTGGGGCCAGATGACTCTTTACTGTGGGGAGGGTCTGCCCCGTGCTTGGGAGGACGTTGCGCAGCAGCCCAGGCCTCCACATGCCACGTGCCAAGAGCACCTGCCCCCAGCTGTGACAACCGCAGCTGTCTACACACAGTGCCAGGGACCGGAGGGGCAGAATCACCCCAGTTGAGGATGGCTGATTTCAAAGGAGGGGGGTTGAATTCATCCCTCACAACCCGGAGCTGGAAGGCTCAGGCTAATTAGCTCACCAGCGGTCACAGTGACAGAGCTGGATCCAAACTCTGGCGTTTCTCCAGAGCCCAGGTTCTTTACAGCCAGTTTATGATTTTTAGTTCGTTTAAAAATCAGCACTATTGCCTTCTCTCCAGGCTGGCCGCCCTGGAATAGTCCCGGTCGTGAGACCATTTCCTAAAGTTCCATGCACCGAAGCATCACATAACTTTTGCCCAGGAGTGTTTACGGCAGGGCCAGCATGGAACAGAGAAAGGCTGGGTCACCACACTGGTCACACAGGGCCCCCACCCCACGGAGTTGAGAGTGGCCTTGCTAGCCCGCGTGCAGGGCTTCGCGACTGCGCATCCCTTCCAAAGAGCAAGGAGGAGACCACCGCCCTGCAGCGGCACTTTTTCTCGCCTGTGCCCCTAGCAAGACGCCCTGATCTGTTCCTTGTGACTCATCTGCAGTGGTGGTCCCACCTGGGCACCCCCAGCCTCGGCCTCAGCCCCTTCCCTGTGCGACTGGAAGCTCACAGGCAGCCCAGCTGCGTGGACTCCCACAGCCCCAGCACCTAGCCCCGGGCTGGCACCGCCAACGGCCACAAAAGATAAAAACAGCAGCCAAACGACGACAGGACAGCCCCGTGCTCACGAGTTCTTTATTGGAATAAATAACAGCACATTGCAACACCACGCAGCAGTTCCTGACCACAGCTCTTGCTTAGGACGTGCACGCTCGCGCAGGCGGCATGCTCACCAGCAGTGCTGGCTTCCTGCAGTCAGCGGGCGGGCCTGGCCGGCAGCATGGCCAGGGTTTTAGTGGCTTTTATTTAGTATCCAGAAATCCAAAGTAAACATTGCTTAAAACGATTACAAAGGCAGTAAAATGTCAGCACCCAAAACGGGAGGACGCAGGGTTCAGCCGCTTTAAAATAAAATCGCTCTTTGTGACATCCAATTAGGACCTGGGGCCCAGTGGGGCTCCGGGCTGAGTGCTTGCAAAATACTGAGTGGCTGCCAAAGGGGAACCCAAGCTGCAAGTGGACTCCGCAAACCAGTGGGTGGGTCCAGAGACACGTCACACAGAGAAGGACAAATGGCAAATACTCTGTGGCCCTGGCCTGACCGTCCACTCAGGCCTCGTGGACCTGAGCCCTCCTTGTGCCATGGTGTCCGGCTTTGGCCCTCCCGGATGGACACAATGCTCGTGCCTTCCCTTAGTTCCCATGGACCAGGGTCCCTCTTCGGAGAAGAACAATTCACTGAAAATGTGGTGTCAGATGGGGAGGAAGGGTCCAGAACTTCCCTGAACTAAGAACCCAGGGCTTGGGTAGGGAGCATCTCACCCCGAGCCCCATGTCCTGTCAACCATCTCCCCGAGCCAATGGGAACCGAGGACTGATCACAGGAGAAGACAGCAGAGCTGACCCAGCAGAGCTAATCCCGAATTCTGCCTTGGAACTGGCCCTGATGCGTCAAGTCTGGCTTTGAACCCATCGTGGAGGGAGGAGAATGAGACGTGTCAGGCCCCAGAGGGCCCTTCGCAGGTGTGCACAAGGCACACCCACACCTCTGAACCAACCGCAAGGGAACTTGGACCAAAAATCACAACCAAACAGGGCACCTGTAGCCCAGCTACATGGGAGACTGAGGCGGGAGGATCGCTCGAGCCAGGAGTTGGAGGCCACAGTGAGCTGTGATCGCACGGCTGCACTCCAGCCTGGGCGACAGAGCGAGAGCCCCTCTCCCCACAAAAAGAGATCACATCCTTTGTTGGAATCACGGCCTTGAACAGTCCCTGCTGTGAAGCAGACTGCCTGTGTACAGTCCCCCCCAGACCTTATTCTTCTCATTGTTCTACTTGAGACACAGAAGAGCGTGAGGCCGGCAAGGGGCTGGACTTGAGTTTGCCAGGTGGCTGCCAGGACCACCCCGGGAAGCCGAAGCCCCTCCCAGAGGAATCTTTCCTCCCCTTGATGGCACGAAATGGGCCGGAACTGCCCATTTTGGCTGAAAATCTCCGGCTATTTGTTCCAAATCCTGATCCCCCAGGGATACGCAGGCCCTCGCCAAGCCCACCTGTGGACAAGGCGAGTGGATTCGACTCCTCCGGCTCCAGGTTGCTGTGACTCTGTGCACACAACGAAGACACCACAGAATGTTCCAGCCCCACCTATCTTGTCAATGTGGTTCTTTAATGTCACTGCGTCCCGCAGGAGGAGCCATAATGCTGTTTTAATTATTTCTTTCTCCTGCTGGGAAACCACCTCCACCAAAACGGCCATCCGGAACCCGTCCCAGCCTGCAACGCCCGGAAATGGGGGAGAATGTTGAACTGTTTTCTAAAATTTTAGAGTTGGCGTTCAATTTAATATTAGCAACCTACTCAGAAACTCTGATCTACAGCAGGAAGGTGAACATTTGGGATCAGAAAGGCCCTTCTCCCTGCAGAGGATGCTGAGAACTCAAGAAGGAGGCCCCTTTGTAGCGGGCGCCCCCCAGGGTGGCCGTGGAGCTGGGCTGTGGGGCGGGGGCGTGCCAGGGTGCAGAACCCGCCGAGACCCGGGAGCCAGCCCTGAACACGCAGCCGACAGGATGCCCATTTCCCCAGAGCCCGGGGAAGGGAGGGGTGAACCGCCCACAGATGAGGCCAGCATTTCCTTTTGTAGGGTGGCGTAAGGGGAGGTGCCATCGGGGCTGCAGGAAGAGTGAGATACACACTTCATATCTTGCGGGCTGAACTGTCCTCCCCCAGCCCCAATTCACGTGCTGAAGTCCTGGCCCCCAGGCCCTCAGAATGTGGCTGTTTGGAGCTAGAGCTTTACAGAGGTTAATTATGCTTAAATGAGATCATTCGTGTGGACCCCAATCCAATAGGGCCGTGTCCCTGTAAGAAGAGGAGATTATGACACAGACACCGGGAGAAGGCGGCCGTCTGCAAGCCCAGGGGAGAGGCCTCCGATGGAGCCAGCCCTGCCAACACCTGCATCTCCGACTTCCAGCCTCCAGGATCGCGAGAAACAAACGTCCGTTGTTTGAGCCCCCACTTGGCGGCACTTTGTCACGGCAGCCCTAGCAAATGAACACGGCCCCCTCTTCTTTTTTAAAGTTTCTAAAAATGCATCCACTCCCAGATAGAGCCTCTGAGACAGGCGGTTCTGGCACAAGCTGTCTCAGTAGCACATTCAGAGCCAACTCCACGCTCAGTCCCCTCGACCAGTGGTTCCTCTCGTGGACCGTGGCAGTTGGGGTGTCCTGGTCTTGCTCTTCGTGCAAAAGCCACATTAAAACCACACTGAGTGGCCAAGAAGGAACAGGCCTGGGGGTGGTCACTCACATCACGTCTAAAGCTTCTGGGACTTCGAAGTTTTTAAAACTGCAAAACTCTGTTGAAAAGGCCTTGCTGCCGAGGACAGCCCAGCCAGGAAGACTCCAAGAACAGAGCGGCCCATGTCCCGGGGGAGCCGGCGCTTGTGCGAAGCTGACGGTGCGTTTCTGAACCCTGTGACTGCTCACTGCGCCATCGGATGGAACCAAGGTGGCTCTCGGTCAGCTGGGGGTTGGAATTTGGGCTTTTTTCCTTTTTATCTTTTGGTCAAGGCAGATGACACCTGACTCAGCCTCCGTGGAAGGAGGTGAGGCGCGGCCTCGAAGACAAGCACTGTCGTTCAGAACCCTGCACTTCCAAGGCCCTCGCCACTGCGAATCACGTGGAAGGGAGTTTCGAAACAACCACAAGGGGCAAAAAAAAAAAAAAAAAAAGAACATTAACCACGAAAAGGCGGGTGGGGGTGGCGATCGCACAGTTTGGACCAGGAGCCTGGGCGCCTCCCTGGAGGGCGTAGGCAAGGACAGACTCCGCTTTTCTTGCTGGGAAACTGTCCCCGCCGCCGCCTGCTGCTCCGTCACTCGACGTTCTTGTACTTGGTGAACAGGTTGTAGAGAACCCTCAGGGTGGATTTGAGGTCCAAGTTCACCACATCTACAGCAGGAAACAGAGAGACAACTGGTGGGGTGAGAGAACTCACCCTCCTGTAAGGGCTGCGCCCCCAGCCCAAGACGGGCCGGCCCAGGGCAGGCAGTAGCAGAGGGAGGGCAGGGCCACGGGCCGGAGGCGGCCCAGGCACGGGGGCAGCAGGGGAGCTCTCAGAGGCGTGCGGCCTCGCGGCGGGTTCGCAGGGAGAGCAGGGTCGCGGCCCAGCCACCAACACCCCCGCTCAGCAGCCCCCAGGTCTGAACCTGGAGAACTTCGAGGCTTTGAGAGCCTCACTGAGGAAACAAAACACAACACTCCCAAGGCCCACTGGACCCCCACCAACCACAGCCACCACTGGACACCTGCACCCAAGGACAGGAAGGAACCCTGTTCTGTGACCCCATGAGCTTCGGCCCCCGCCCAGGTGGGCCAGGCGTCCGTCTGCGCTCCCAAAGTGCCTGCCCCACCGTCTGGCCCCTGCGGGAACTTCAGTGAGGGACAAGGCTCTCTCCCAGCAAAAGGGCTGTCCTGGGGCGGCGTCGGGGACCTCCACTAGAGGGTACGAGGGTGACCCACGCTGAGCACCAGCGAGTCTGAAACCCGCCATTCACTAAACTTCAGTAAACAGCACTGCCAGCCCGAGTGGCCGACTGGAGAGGCACCAATCCCGAGACCACGTCTTTAAAGTCAAGTAGTTACTGGGAAACCAGCTTCGCCGGCTCCGCCGCCCAGCTCCTCCTGGTCCCCGGAACGCGGAGATCAGGGAGCTGGGTCGGCAGAGCCCGGCTGCGAGCCAGACACTCGGGGCCTATCTGGGAGGCGACACATCCAGCCTTCCGGTCACCAGAGACCTGGTCTGCGTCCCCCCCCGGGGGGCCCAGCGTTAGTGGCGTTACCTTCGGGGCGAGCCTTGGGCTTCTTGAGGCCTCCGTCCAGCATCAGCTCGAAGGCGAAGGACACGTTGTGGACCTGCCGAGGAAGGAGTCCACGCTGGGGTCCAGGCCGCCCGCCACCCACTGCCCGCCACCCAGACAGTTGGCGTGGCCCGCAGAGAGAACAGCTCAGATGGAGCCTGTCCAAGCCCCGTTCCGCTGCAGCTACTCGGCTCGACAGTAACTGGTTTGGAAGCGAGATTTCCCTTCTGCTTTCTTCTCAGTCTGAGGAAATGCCAGCAAGGAAATGACCTCCCTCCTGTGCTTTGTCACCTTTCAGGCCCGTGCCTCCAGCCCAACAACCTGTCACGCCCGGCAGAGACGTTCCCCTGCGCCCCGGCCCCCACACAGGCCGACGGACAGCACCTGGCTCCTGACGAGGCTGGAGCTCACCCTCCCCGGCCGTGACATCCGTAGGAGGCCCCGAGGCTGGTGGGGACCAGGCCACACACGTCCGTCCCCACTCTGAGCCAGCCACACAGGTAGGACACCCTGAGATCCTCTCTCTCTGCAGTTCAAAGGGTTTTAGAAAACCTGGCCAGGTGAGAAAAGAACAGAAGGTTCTGGAACAGGAGTCGACTCTCCCTGTCCTGCCCTTATTGGCTGTGTGGCCTTAGGCTGGTCTCTCAGCCTTTCTGAGAGTCCCTTCCTCATGGAGGGAATCGGCTGAGGGGACAGAGGGGAAAGCACCTAAAACCGCAAAGCCCCTTCTAGTATCTTCTTCCAGGGGTGACCTCCGCGTCTCCGGGACACACTGCACTGCACGGACAGCCGGAGTCTGCAGAGCTCGCAGAACGACAATCGGGGCGCAGGGTGCTTGGCATGGTGGCCAACACAGAGTGAGACTCAAACAGTGGCTTTAGAACAGAACGCCGTGGTCCTGCCCACACATCTGAGATCGCGCCCAGAGTGCCGTTCACTTGTCAGCAAGAAACTACGGGTCTCGGCTGCCTGGTCTCAAAAAGAAACCAAAAAAAGTCCCATGCAACTGTTTAACAACAAGTCACTGCCATGCCTGGGGACAGTGGCTCATGATGCACCTCGGGTTTTTCCCACTGAACCTCAGTCCCTCGTCCGGGACACGTGGGACTGCTGCCTTGCGGCCTCTGCCCACAGGAGATGTTACTAGATGGTGCCGCCGCCGTCCCACCTGCAAGCAGTGCCGAGCGCACAGGTGCTGGGCCCAGCTGAAGTGGGTCAGTCCTCTACTGCGGGACCACCCACCTGCCTGGGGGGCGGAGGACCGGGAGGTACATTATAAACATCACGAGTGCTGGCCCTATGCGGGGGAGGGAAGACAGGTGGGCCTGGGGGCCATGGAGGCCGGGTTGGAACCAGCGGCATCTGTGGACCCTCCCAAGGAGAGAGCGCCGGCTGACCACAGACCACCCGGGACCAAAGGCCCCTCCGCACCAGGGCGAAGGGACGAGGGCTGCTGTGTGCGGTACCCTAAAATAGCCTTCCTGTCCTTGCTCCCATTCAGAGGTGGAGGCGGATGACTCAGGCCTTTTCGGCCTTCCAGGCTGGGGCAGCAGCTGACAAGGACTTTGATCCCCGTTTCAAAGGGAAGACGCCGCCTCCGCCATTTGTACAAAGCCTTGTCTTGGAGAGCAACCAGTTCTAGATCTCCTGGCTAATCCACTGTTCTTGCCCCCATTTTCTTATCAGTTTGAACAAAGAGAAGATATCTCCAAAACAACGGTTCTGCAGTCAGCCGGTGCGGGCCTGGAAATGCTGAACTTCTCCACCGACCTGTCTGTCTTCTCATTTCCAGAACGGCACAGGCACCCACACTTCCCGCCAGGCTCTGCACGGCTCCGGTCGCTCCCTCTGTGCGCGCGCTCTCTGCCTCCATTCAACACGGGCCCGTCACGCAGGACCTCGCTAATCTGTTCTGATTCCGTCTCAGCAGGCAAGACAGGAACAACATTTGGCTACAAGCACACAGGCTGCAAGGTGCCAGAAGTGGGCAGATTGATAAACACTGGCCTGTTTTCTGCTGCTTCTCTGGCTGCTGCCACCGGCTTACACTGTCTGCCTCCCTGACTCACGGGTCTGGCACTTTGGGAAAATAAAATGACAGATGCCTGTGAGTCCAAAGCAATCCAGCCCGTGCACAGCCAAGTTTCTAACGGCGACGCACTAAATACTGCCGCCACAGGCTTCGCTACGGGAGGCCCCACGCAGGAGGCAGATGGCAAAGACGGTGGCACTGTGGTGGGGCCAGCCCAGGTCTGAAGGACTGACTCGTGCAATCCTGGCTGAGAAACTCTCCTAAGAAAACCACACACAAGAATGGAAAAAAAAGGGGGGGGGGAATATATACATATGTACACACACACACACACACACACACACACAATCAAGAAGGTGCCCTATTGTTTGAGGAGGGAAAAAACAGACACAAATTCATTGCCCAAGAGTGGGGAGCAGGAAGACACTGGCAACAGAACTACTCCCTGGGACCCTGTGCCACTGTGGAAATGGTTTGGAAGCTCGTGCCACACCAGGGAAAACCAGAGGTGACATCTGTGGCAGGACACGGGAAGGGTGTGCAGCTCCGCTGACATGTGACCACATGTATTAAAAACTACACAGTCCCATGGAAAAGACCCCGAAGAGAATGCACCAAACAAAACCTGGATGTGCCGTGTACTGCCGACAGGTGTCTTATTTCTCCTACCGAAGTGACGTCTAATTGCAACATCACTCGTGCAATTTTTATTTTTTCAAGATTGCAGCCGGGCTGCAGAAGGAGCTGTCGGAATAGTCCCTGCTTCGAATTTCAATGAGCGTTTCTTGGGCCACTACGAAGGACAAAGGCCACGCACGTACCTTCTGATCGAAGCTGTCCGGCGTCAGGTAGAAGTTGTGCAGAGGAACAAAGTAGTCTTCAAGAAGGCCCACGAGCAAGACCAGGTACACGCCATCTGCAAACTGCGGAGAGACACTTGGTGACATTTCTGGGTGTGCACAGGGCCGGCGAGTACTCAGCACAAACCCGGGGTGGGGGGAACGATCCATCCCTCCTTTCAGGCAGGAGAACCTGGAATCCAGTGAAGCGCCTGGGGGTGAAGGAGACTCGGCTCCCCGCCCCCCACGAAGCAAGAGAGGGGGGCGGGGAGGTGGCTGAGCGCGCAGGGTGCTGGGAAGGCCCAACGTGAGGGGCGAGTGTTTGGGGTTGAGCGCAGCTGCCCGGTTAGGACTGTGGACCTGCAACTGTCCCCCAGCCACTGTCCCTGGGGTTGACACCGGCTCCCGTCGCTCAGGGCTGCCACAGGGATCCGGCACCCAGCACACAGTGAGCGCTCAGTGGCAGCTGCTGGGGTGACGGGTTCGCGACCTGCAGGGAGCAGATGGGCGGGTGGGCCAGCACCGCTGCCCACAGCAGAGGTCTAGGACTGCTGTCCAACTGGGTAGTGAAAGCACACGCAGCTATTTAAATGAAAACGTTTTTGTTTGAATGTTGCTGACTTATTCTCTTTTATTGTGATTTTTAATATACGTGACATGAAATTTACCACCTGACCATTGCTGAGTGCACCGTCCAGTGGCCCCAAGCGCATTCACACCGCTGTGCCACCGCCGGCACCACCCACCTCCAGAACGTGGAAACTGCACCCAGTGAACGCTGACCACCCCCACCCCTGCACCCCGTCCCACGCCCTGTCTGTGCATTCGACTCCTCTGGGATCCCACGTGAGTGGAGTCCTACGGCATTTGTCTGTTTCTGTCTGGCTTGTATCAAGTCTGCTCTTTAATTTATTTTTAATTAATTAATTAATTGAGGTAAAATACGCACAACGTGAAATTCGCCGCCTTTACCACTTGTACGTGCGCAGCTCAGTCACGCTAAGCGCACTCACTTTGCTGCACGACCAATCTCCAGAACTCTTAAATTTCAGTTTTCTAAAAAACAGAAATACAAAATTCAGCCCCTCAGTCACATGCGCCACTTGTCAAGCGCTCAGTAGGCACGCATGGCCCGCGTACTGGACAGCACAGCTAGAGGACACGTCCCTCACGACAGACAGTTCTGCTGGTCAGCAGTGGTCTAGAAGATTCTCAGGCAGGACAAGTGGACAAGGCAGAGGGGCTTGCCGGGGCTGGCAACACGCAGCGGGTAGAATGAGAACTTGCAGACGGGAGGGCGACTCACTAAAGCCAACGGCAGCTCCTCAAACATCCCTTGATGGTACCTTTAGATGCAAAGTCAAAATCGCAAACATCCCCTGTTCCCTAGACGGGGACAGCAGCTAGAAAACCTAAACTGTGAGGCAACCATGAGTGGGCCACCGTCCTCCAGGGCCCCACCAGTGCCGAGCCCTGGACCCCATGCGCCGGCAGCAGGTGCACAGGTGACACCTGGCCTGCCTGCCACATGCCTCAGGTCCCACATCATGAAGAAGCCACCTCCTCCTCTCTTTAAGGACATCAGAAGGGTTTTAAAAAATGTACGTGTGACTTAGCACAAACTTAATGCCGGCAGCGCTCTGGCCGAGTGCACTGGCGTCCCCCAGAAGGACACTAGCGGCCGCGCCCAAAGAGACCGGCGCTCGCATCTCCAGGGACTCACTCCCAGGGAGCGAGCAGTTGCCGCTTGAGCGAGGACATCGACCCCGGCCACTGCCCGGGGAAGTAGCGGCGGCCGTGACAGCTGGGGTCTTTCCTCTGGTCACGGCATCCTCTCACCTGCCCTGGCACACCGGGACGCGGCAGAGACGGCCACGCAGAGAGGAAGGCACAGCAAGGGAGGACCGCGGGAGGGGGAGGCCCAGAGCAGGGGTCCCGAGACCAGCGCCGCCGGCCTCCCGTCGAGCCCTGCCTTCAGGGATTGTAACCACTCCTCGCGACGTCTACTGTCCCCACTGCCAGCTTGTGCAGAGAAGCTCAGAGAGGCTGAGAAACTCGCCCAGTGCCACAGAGCCACGAGCTGTCCACGGGGGAAAATGGTTTTTAAAAGGAGGGCAAACACACCCCCACCCACCGCCCGCGCACAAGCACCACCACGCACAGCACGCACGCTAACAGGAATCGAACCTGGGCCTCTCCGACTCCCAGGGCATCGAGAATTTAATGATTTATAGCCTTTATAAATGGTATTAATAAAGAGTATAAAAAACCCAAATTCCTTTGCAACAAAAGAAAAAAAAATTCAGTGCATTTCTGTGGCAAGTGGTCTTTCCTGGTGGACCACTGATTAAAAATACATTTAAGAGTCTACGGAGTGTGATGGCAGAAAAAAGATTGAAAATATTAACTAAATAAAGATAAATGCAAATTTGAGTTTAGATCCCCATCCAAGACGCTCTGGCTGCTGATGCTAACGTGCCGGCCCCGCTGAGAAGCACCGGCGGGGACCGCTGGTGGGGTGCGGGGAAGCGGAGCTCCGCACACGCCCCACGGCAGTACCAGTGTCCCGACGGCATCCGACCTTCCTGGCCGTCAAAGTGTGCGGCACAGCCTCTGCTCTGACGACGCCATTTCCAGGCTCTGGCTGGGGAACAGACAGGGCACAAATAGCCGTGCGCTGAGACGCCCGCGTGCTGCCACTGACCAGAGCAGAAATGTCCAGTCGTGATGCTCTGGTTTAACTGGGTCTGGTGCAGCCTTCCAACAAGGAGACACCCTTCCCAGTAACAGTGACAAGACAGACAGACCAAGCAAAAGAAAAAGGACCACACAGGAACACACACACACACACACACACACACACACACACTCCTTCTCTCATACAAAAAGATGCCCACAATATATTCAGTAACAAAACCACATTACAAAACAGCTGACAGTATGACCTACTGTCCTTAAAAAAATACATTTATGTACAGAAAGTATCTAGAGAAACACACATCTGCCCACTAACTGTAGCTGGTTACCTCTGGAGTCTGCTAGGGCAGGATTATAGCAGAGAAGAAAGCAGAATTTTCACTTTGCATCCAGTATACTCCTGGACTGTTAACGTATCAAACAGCAAATAATCAGAGGCTAAATGAGCTGCATTAGTAAACTGCTAAGGATGATAAACGTGTTTGCAAACAACACACAAATAAATATACACATTGAAAACGGACCGTTAGGCCTTCAAATACAGACCCATACTGTCCATGGTTAGCTGCATAAAACCCTCTGCGCGGTTATCTCTGGCTGATGGGATTACAGATGATTTTTATTTGTTTTGCTTATCTGCGTTTTCAGACATTTCTACGATGAACCTGAATTACTTTTTTAATTAGAAAAGCAAATGAGAAAAGTTAAAAAGAGAAAGGAATGAATGCAATCGCCTGGGGTTTAAGAAGGATCAGCTATGCATTAGAGAAGTCTGTACCGAGAACCCAAAAGACTCCAAAATCAAGCACCCAGTTAATCCTGGGAAAATTGTATTTAGTCCTTAATGCTTGCTGAGTGCTCAAAAACATATTTTCATGAGGCTACCTTGGCTTTGAGTGGGGGCTGGGGGTGTAGGACTATACTTGATAAACTTACTGCAAAAGAAATATGTTGTATTCACTCACTCGAGGGACACTTTATCGAGCATTTGCTAGGTCCCACCACAGTGCTCAGTGTGGGAGCTGCTAGGGAGAGCAGTAGCAGAGGGGACAGAACATTCCAGACCTGAGGGACCTGCCCATGCAAAGGCCCTGTGGTAGGGTGGGGTGGAGCCTTAGAGGGTGTTATGGGTTGAACTGTGTCTCCCAAAAGAGATATGTTGGAGTCCTAACCCCTCGAACCTGTAACTGTGACCTTATTCGGAAATAGGGTTTTCACAGGTGTAACCAGTTGAGATTAAGTCATTAGGGTGGGCTCTAATCCCACGTGACAGCGTCCTTATAAAAAGGGGAAACTGGGACAGACAGACGTGCACACGAGGAGATGCCACACGAAGACGGAGGCAGAGATCAGAGGGATGTGTCTACAAGCTGAGCAACAGCAAAGACGGTCAGAAAAACCTCAGAAGCTGGAGGCAGGCCTGAGACAGACTCTCCTTCACAGCCTTGGAAGGAACCAACCCGGCTACTGCCTGGACTTCTGGCCTCCAGAACTGGGAGGACACAAATTTCTGTTGTTTCAGACACTCAGTTTGAGGCACTCTGTTGCAGCAGCTCCCGGACACTAGGACAGAGGGTCTGAAACAGGCCCCGGTGGCTGGGCTCAGCACTACTTCTGGCTGTACAATGGGAGATGAACAGCTTGGTGTCTGTGCTGTTCACACGCCCCACCTGGGAGCAAAAACCTGCCTGAAAATGACACAGGACAAAGGACCTTCGACCCAAAGCACTGCATACCTGGGTCTCCAGTTCCGTCACCTCCAAATTCAGCTTGTTCAGGTGCTTGTTCACGAAGGTGATGAGAGACTGGCAAGAGAAAGAGACACGAGCGGCGTCAGTGACCACGTTCAGTCCCGTCGGGTGGAGCAGGTCTGACGTGTGCCCGCACGGCACTGTGAGATGCTCCCACAACCTCCTTTGTGGGCTAAAATAAACAGCCCACGTTTCAAATGCAACGACCTTACAGCAGCCTTAGTGTTCGCACATCGCACCTGCGTCTATCCTGGCTGGAGGAGAAAACACGTCTTTGTCCTCCAACCCAAGCACACGAGTGCCATAGTTAGCAATCACAGAAGAATGATCAGTGCTCTTGAGATAACATTGTCAGGGGAAGATAATTACATTTCCAAATGCGTCTCAGATGTAACCCTGAACGGCATGCGGCACACTCAGAAGGTTGAGCGGGAAAGGCTGCCCCGGCTACACCCACTGCATTTTCAGACATGGGGACAGCCATCAGGGGCTTTCTCCAGGGCTGCAGGGGTCTTCCGAGCCTGTTACATGTGCACTGAGGGGCACTGGCTTCTCTTTGCCCGTTTAAAACCTGCCACTCGTAACTTATTGGCAATTGAGCCCAACTTCAATGGCAACTCAATGCCACCCACCCCCACAGTGATACGATTTCTTACTCATTCTACCCAAATTTATGCTCTCCTATGTGCCGGGCACACTGCTTGGTGCTGGGGACGCAAAGATTGTGAGAGAGAGCCCCTCCCTGAAGACCCCGTGGTGTCATTCTCCAC
>RJWJ010041847.1:0-13325 GCA_004363605.1 Indri indri | reverse complement strand
AAAAATAGAAAGAAATTAATTGGACAGCTAAAAATATATACAGAAAAAAAAAAACTAGCCGGGCATGGTGGCACATGCCTGTAGTCCCAGCTACTCGGGAGGCTGAGACAGTAGGATTGCTCGAGCCCAGGAGTTTGAGGTTGCTGTGAGCTAAGCTGACGCCACGGCACTCGACCCAGGCAAGAGAGTGAGACTCTGTCTCAAAAAAAAAAAAAAAAAAAAAAAAAAAAAAAAAAAAAAAAGTTTACCGAAGGATTTGTCTCCAACTTTGAAACTCAGATTCATTGTAACAACTAAAGCATATTTAAAATAACAAAAGCAAAAGAAGCTACCACTCATAAAGGGTTGCAAACTTTAAGACATCATTAAATTGAACTACTCTTATGGAACGATTTCATGCCAGACTGCTTTGGTGGCAGATTAACAAAGGTAAATTCTCTAGATCTTTAAATTAGTGAAATTAATTGGTATCACATGCTACTGGGTCATGGCCTAGGTTCATAAACCGTCTGAGATGCATAAGACATCTAGAGCACTTTGGATATCAACAAGAAAGCATATTGGATAAAAATTAATCAGCACAAAGATCAACTTAGATGGCAAGGAATAGGAAATATGCCTGTCTCTACTTGATTTTGGCCAAAAGGCAGAGAAGTAACAAAACCAAACCAGTCCAGCAAGATGAGAACAAGAGTTGCAATGTGTGTTCCATATCTGAAATCACGAATAACCTAAGATTTGCTTAGAGACTTTATCCCAAGTTTACAGATTTTGAACACACTACAGTCCTTGATTTTTTTCTCCTCACTTTTGGAGAAAACTTATTTTAATGCGTATATGCTCTGGGAAAACCCCAAAATCTGGATTTTAGGGAGTTTCCCTCTTATCCTATCCTTTGCCACATTGTTTATTTCTGTTTCTAATCGGTCGTATTCTGCTTTGTTATCATCTCTAGATGAAAAGGCTATGAAGCACTTGGGAACACAGAAACTGAGATCTACAAGATACAAATTAGTTTCGTACAAGCTTTTAAAAGACTTTTACCCATACCCATTAAGCACAAACAAGTAATCGATGAGTAAAATGTCTTAACACTTCTCTTTAAAATCATCAGGCAGCTTCAAACAGGTTGACAAAAGTTTCCCCTTAAAATTTAAATTAATAGCATTTAATAATTAATAATTGCATAATAGCATGTATGTGCAACTGTGTGTGTATATATACATATAGCACATATATAAAGCATGGTAAAGTCATAGCAATCTTTGTACTTTTGGGAAAGCTAAAATGACCTAATGGATTTGCTGTCAAAGAAAATATCTGCAGAGGTGGGGGCAATAATATAGCTGTATAATTGTGTCATAGGGATATAAAAGACAGTCAATTCTGTAACCCTGAAATGGCATGCAGATATAACTTTACAACTTCAATCTCAGCATAGATGGGAAATGGGATCTTTAAACTTTAGCATATCACCTCAAAGATTTTTTTAAATACCTATTTCTATCTCCCTTTTCCCTTAATTTTTTTTAAACAGAGAACATGAAAGAACAGACCCTTTCTGATACATTAAACTTTCCAGGGGGAGAATAAAAGAGGAGAATAAAATGGCAATAAGAGAAGCATATTCGCATATTTTGAAACATCAGTACATTACCCTGAACCAAAGCATACTTAAAATAACATAAAAGCAAAAGAGGATACCATCCATAAAGGGTTGCAAACTTTAAGACATCATGAAATTGAACTACTCTTATGGAACAATTTCACACCAGACTGCTTCGGTGCAGATTAACAAAGGTAAAATTGCTTTCTAGATCTTTAAATTAATCAGATTAAGGAAGATATTTTCCTGGTACTTAATTTTATTGACTTAGTTTCTTAATTACTATTAACAATAGTTTTATGTTTTACAAGTCACACCCCATTTTTACAGTTATTTACTCCTAGGATAATTTCATATTCTGAAGAGTCATTTAAGAATAAAAACAGTGACAACTAACAAAGGGTTTCAACTGGGCTTAATCTACCTGCACACTCTGCCCAAATCAATTGAGGCATTCTAGAAAAGTGCCAGACTTTTCAAAGAGAAAATTAAAATGATATTCTGGTTCATTGTAACTCCACGGAGTAGGCCCAAGGGACAACCGTGCACCAGACAAGTGTGGTGAGGAATGACATCGCTAGCTGGGGTGTGACACACTGCTGCTTAATGTTCAAAAAAATAAAAACAACTGAGTATAGAATCATAGTTACACCTAGAAGATTTAATGGGAGGACACAAAATAATTACAAAAAAAAGGAACTAAAATGCTTACAAACAAGTACAAACGTCTAGACTGCAAATCCAACACATATATGGCATTTCTTCTTGGCTTCTATTTGCATCTAATACTATCAAACTACGCATATATTATAAGGAGAAACACAAAGCCCCAAACCTTCATGGGATCAACAAACTCACATTATTTTCTAAAAGAATGCAGCAGCAGCAAAACTGCTATCCTGCCTGTCAAATCATCTCCCCATGAGCACAGAAAGAAAATCTGACACTTGCAGCAGAAAGTTCAAAACGTTATTTACTAACCTGGTGTCCCCGTGAAAGTAGTCGCTCCATATTACCTTAAAGAAGGAATCCTTACTATGAACTAACCTCCAAAGCAGCTGATAGCTGAGAGGGGAAAAAACTGACTACCCTAAGAACCTACGTGAACAGGGAAAGCCGTCCTGTTCCCAAGCCCGGTTTTGGCGACTCCCTAAAGGCAACTTAAGTTGTAGCCGAGCCCACAAAGCACTTTAGCCTATAAGCTTCAGTAATGAACTTGAAACCACTCCCCATATGTTAAATAGACACTAGGCTGCTGTGAGAAATAAAACCCACATACAGAATGAGCTAAGGCTTCAGGCTTCATTTTTGCTGCCCAAGAAAACCGAAGCACAAACTCAAACAAAGAGAACTCTCACTACCTTCTTTTTCCTCAGATACTGTATTAAAGAGACTGATTTATTTTTAAACAAGGGGAACATAGTCTGCTGTCCATTAGGGCCATGAAATGACTTTTTCACTGTAATTTCACATTGCCTAAGAGGGACATATAAAGTTGTTTCCGAGAATCAAACTTATATACTATCACTATTTTCAGATTTTTATAGCATTAAATAAGCCTAAAACCTCAACAATCACTGAAGAACAAAAATTAATACACGTGCAAGAGGAAACTTTGTCAAAGAATCTTCTAACTTCTGATTCTGACTTGGTGTCCATAAATTTTAAAAGCATTCTTATAATTCAGTTGCACCACCCACATTTAGGATACATTTATAACGTAAGACATATCTTTGAAAAACGGATCTTTTTGTTGTCTTTTAAAATGGAACTTAAATAATTAGACTCCTCCAAATATCTTAATGTTTACACGTTTGATGGCCATAATATACATGTGCATTGTGGAGCATGGCATACCAAAAATTGTTGTTTTAAATGTCATTACTGCTAGCCTAGAAGATAAAAAGCTACAAGGCATAGCTAAATGTATGTTCTTGCCATGTAGCAGGCATTGCCTCCTATTCCTTTTTCTCAATACACAATAAAATGAATGTCTAAAAGCAAAATAAATAAACGAATAAAATGGAACTTAGTATCACTCACTATGGTTTTAAAGTAAGAAATTTAAATTTACTTTTCATTCTAGCAAAATGTAACTGAAAATTTCCTTAAGGTGGTTAAATCTTAAAAACACAGTCAATAATGTTCCAGCTTAAGAAAGAATAAGAAACTATGTTCACCTTTTTAACACAATGTATTTACAGTATACATAATTTTCCCCTAGTTTTCAACTCCAACAACAGTTTCAACTGTAATGACTTGATTCCATGATTTCTACTATAAATAAGACCTATTTTAACATAATGGTCAAGGTTTCCTAACTTCAATTATTATTTCTTCTAAACCATAAGACTAGACCAAATATGGCAAGAAAAACTTGATTCACTTGTTACCAAATAGATTTACGTGTATTTCTGGTAAAATTCAAGTTACTGAAAACCTATGAAACATAAGCCATTGTTTCAAGAAGGTCAGCCACTTACATCCTAGAGACTATTTCAGACTTGACACTCACTCACCTTACACCTCCCCTTCCCACTCTCAGGTCAGGGCTCAACAGCATCTCCTGGGGGCCCTGAGGTGCAGGGATGATGACTGAAAGAGGAGCTAGAACCCCACCTGCTGGCGAAACCAAGAGAAGGCCGGGAGAGTTGAACAAGCCTCAGGTGGAAATATAATTACTTTGATGTTGGAAGAAAAAAAAAAAAAACAAAACAAAACGGGAGAGAGAGAGAGAAAGAGAGAGGAGATCAGAAGTCACATACAATGTGTGATTAAATTTTTTTCCCCTACAGAGTGTAATATTTTTAGAAGATATGAAAATGCTCACACAAAAAAATCTAATTATATTCAAAACCGTCTCTTTTATGTGGATCTGGTTTACAAACATATATGCCCAGGGAAATCCTCTGATAAATAATACTGGTCTCTCCTCTGCTCAAAGAGCTGCAAGAAATATTCCCGTGAAATCAACACAATGTTTGAAATGGAAGAAATATAGATAAATCCCTAAATCAGCTAGATAAACTGCTATGGGACTATGTCTCCATCAGTCTGTTAAAAATCTATACCCCCAGGATTTATCTTCTCTTTCTGTCAAAAATTATTTCCTTTAGTCTCATATAAATCAATTCTGCTAATATCAGTATGTGATGCTAACCTCAATGAAGACGAAAAACGGTTAAATAGTGGGCCCCAAATTACACTGCAGTCTTTAATAAAGTGACTATACTCTTTAATAAAATCCCAGAAAAAATAAAACTATAGTAGAATTCAGTTTTGAATGAGCCCAAGCCACACTACTAAAACTAAAACAAATAAGGATAGCTATTATTTAAGCTTGCTCTTTGTGCCAATCTTGGTTCTCAAGTGCTTTATAAGCATCACCTCATTTAAACCTCACCATCCTATTATTATACCAGTTTTACAGAGGAGAAAACTGAGGCATCCAAAGGGTAAGTACCTTGCCCAGATCTCACAGTTAGTGGTGGAGCTGGGATTAGAACCCAAGTCAGTGCTCCTAACTGTACACTTTAATAACTGTCTTCCTGAGTGCGTACCACTTGTGAAACCCTGCCAGCCCCGTACAAATGCAAGGCAGGGGGCAAACGGACGAGGACTGCATGTGCACAGTCCTCAGGAAGGCTTTCCAGAGAAGTGGCCGCAAACTGTGACCCGAGGGTGACATGGAAGGGAGGGGGCCCCAGGCACTTGCTCAGCCCCCAAGGGGGAATCGAGGAGGGGGCTGGGAGGGACCGCTTCTAGGGAGCTTGGTGAGGCTGGAGGCCTGGCAGGAAAAAAATGCTGTGAAGAAGGAAGGAGTCCTCTGGTGTCACATCATGGAGATGAAGAATCGCCATTGAGGGATTTTAAAGCAGAAAATGACCAGATATGTAGGTTGAAAAGGTGAGTGGGAGGAACTAGGCCTTGTTGGGTAAGAAAAAAATTAGAAGACATTCCAGGTGAAGGGAAGGACTGACACGTGCTTTAAATTGTATAGGTTCACACTTTCACAAGCTTTAACCAGGAGGCTGGTACAGTAACCCAGGGAGCAGGGTGCCCACTCGCTCCCTTGGGGCTGAGCCGTGTGGTGGTTGTTAACACCATTCACAGAGCTAGAGAAGGTGGGGTGGGATGGCCAAGCCAAGGAGTTTGCCTTGGGAGACTGGACTGGGGGTCCTGTGGGCCATCCAGGGTGCATGTCCACAAGCCCCAGGAGATGCAGGCCTGGTGCTCCCGTCCTCTAACAGGGGAGGTGCACGTGTAGGAGTCACAGGCATGGAAAGAGCAGGTGCTGCTGGGGGCCAGTGGGGTACAGAGTCCCTGGGGAAAACAGGGCATACGAGGAAAGGGTGAAGTTTTAAGGCAGGAGGTTCTGACAATATCAGACAGAATTCAGGATGTGGGTAGAAAAAAATTTCATTTTCATTTCTACTGACCTACCACTGAAATTTAGCACGTCCTTCTATTAGAAATGTAGGCCAAAAATCCACAGTAAAATTAGCCATTCCTGTGACTCCTCATTAATAGGAGTAAAATATATTTTCATATCACATCATGATTATTGCAAATATCTCAAAGTATCAATTCACTCATCACTACTTTGAAATTACAGTAGTTATTAGACCTACCATTAGATATAGGTAAGTAATGCATTTTAATAAAGGGCATGTATTGCACTATTACATATTTACTTAATATGTTGACAACTTTGTCAGTATAATTGGTTTCTTTTATAATTCTATGCATTCTAATTTTATGCCTTTAATTTTATCTGGTAAACATTATTCTGTAGAGCGATTCACTAGCTTCATTAGAATGTCAAAGAGGTCCCCACGGCACACACACAAGAAAAGTAAGGAACATTTGACTTAAAAGGGAGAAGAAAAAGCCACAGGTAGACACTTAAAAATGGCATTTCAAAAAGAGGGAACCTAGTATGAGATGAAGCCAGCATTGAAATCCAGGATGCAAACCCAGGACTTCTGATTTTGTGTTTTTTCCACCACCTGGTCCACACCCTAAAATAATAAAAGTAGAATCCTTCATTTGTGTGAGTGCTTTCCTGCTCATCAGCTCATCAGCCCATCACAGTAAGCCCGAGTAGGAAAACTCAGGCAAACCAAACCTGCCTTGAACTCTGCAGAAGCTACCGTCTAAGAAGACACCACTTCCTGGGCCCCAGCACCGTGCCAGCCCTGGGGTAGATGGTGGCATCTGTCACCCCACTCTATGGAACTGTGGTCATGGGCACAAAAGAGTGTGATGAAGAACCTGACTGGGGAGAGGAAGGCACAGTGGGTGCAGAAGCAAATGACCGAGTCATGCTTCTCCTGAGGCTTCCATTTCTGGGCAAGGCTAACAATTTAATTTGTTTCTTTATTCAAAGCTCTTTTATTTAGTTCTGATTGGTGATCCAGGGTGAATTACAAGATTTACAGTATTTCAGCTGTTTAATTTTCCATTGGCTATAACCAAAACAGAAGCCTTTACTTAAACAATTAGTTCGAAATTAGATGGATGAGCTGAAACAATGGGCTCTCTGTCCTCCCCTCTCTGTGCCCACCAACTGGCATTCATTATTTAATCTGTGACGCGTGTTGCCAGGGCTGCAGTAATGACAACGCGCTCATTGTCTTCACGTCTATTCCCTATTCTGGGACATCTGTCATGGCTCCTGTCTATATTTCGTTTTATTTTGTTTTATTTTGCTTCTCTTACTTTTACAGGGTCATTTTCTTAATTACTACAAATTGCTTTGAAATCTATTCTAATCTTTTAAAATGTCACAACATTTTGTAACTTGATAATAAAAAACCTAAGGTACATGCGCTGGCACCCTTTTAGGTTACTTTAATTTAACACAAAACTGTATAGTTTCAAATAAACTTTATCTCAAAGTTTTTAATAACCTGATCAGTTCACAGACTACCTTGGCGTCGCCCATACAATGCAAGCCTTCTTTTTACACAATAATGAGAACGTGGCTTTATATGACTACTCTGACACAATACAGTATATTTTGCTGAAAAACAAGCTATTTCTTAATATGCGTGTTAAAATGTAAGTTATTATGTTCACTGATGGATCTTTACTTTCCCCTATTCTTTTCTTTCTTTCTTTTTCTTCAATAGGGAGCCACAGCATACATTGTCATTTGCTTTCTAGTCAGTCACCTAAAAAGTAGAGTGAGAATTCTTGTGGGTAAAAAAAGAGTTCAGAATTGGTCTGTGGGCCCCAGCAACAGAAGAGCTGACCCTCCTGCCGCTGCCTGTCTCTGGATACAGCTCATCCACCCACTGCACAACAGGCAGAGGCGACACCCGGGGCCCATCTGCACTGTCAGGGAAGAGGGGACTCAACCTGGCAGCAACAAGACTTTGATAATTCACCTTCTTTCCTAATTGCCCAGAAGCACTTCCTTCCTTGCTTACCCAATCTGTGTAAGGAAGGGCTTCCTGTTGCCCTGGCTGGTTAGCCTAAAGCCACTTGCTTTAATTCCTACCCTGTTTTCTTTGCTTCGCTCTCAAACTGCCCTCTCACAAGACCTCTCCTTCCAGCCAAACTGGTTCATTTAATTTTTCAAACTGATTGGCTCGTCCTGCTCTTTGGGTTTGTGCCCTAACCCCCTGTGGTGACCTTCCCCTGACCCCCCACCCCCGACAGCAAAGGGTTCAAATCCCCCCAACTTAAATCACTGAATACCTACAGCAATTATAAGCAGCAGCAGCAAATTCATCAGACGACTAATCATGCCTTGTGGGTTTTTTTCTATTTTGTCTGGATTGGTTATGGAATTTAACTTTTCATGTACTTATATCTGCTTCTTCCGACCCAGTTATCGATAACTATGGGTCACTAATTTTATCTCTAAATCAATCATTGTAAAAAGCATGTAACAGACAGATTCCACCTTACATATATATATGTATATTTTTGATTGATTATAAGAGATTTAAATCATTTATATTACTTAACAATAATTATAACAGCAACACTATTGCCATAATATCTTATTATACCCAACATCTTAGGTGACATTCATATCTGCTCTATGAGATAATTAACATTATTTCCCCCATTTCTCGAATGATGAAAATGTAGCCAGAAAGTTTAAATTGCCCAAGATCATTCAGTCAATATTTATTTATTGAGCATCTACTATGTGACAGGCATGGCTATCAGTATTAATGATGCAAAGCAGACAGTCCCTATCTTCAGGGATCTTATATTCTATTAGAGGAGATGAACTATCAAAAATTAAAACAAATAAATATAAAACCAGATAATGCTAAGTGCTGTGAAGAAACCCCAAGCAGAGCAAGGACCTGGAGAGTGATGGGGAGGGGGAGGTGACACACTCCTTAGACAGGGCGGTCAGAGAGGCCTTTCTGGGCAGATGACACTTCAGCAGAGACCTGAATGAAGTAAGGCAGCAAGCCATATAATTATCTGGGGAAAAGGTTCCAGGCAGAAGAAACACAAACTGCAAAGGCCCAGAGGCCTCAACAAACTTGACATGTTCAAGAACAACAAAAAAGGCCAGTGTAGTCAGAGTGTTGTGAAAGAAAGGGCAACAGTAGAGGATGTAGTAAGAGAGGACAGGGAGGTCTGATCTTGTAGGGCTTTGTAAACCATTGCCCCATTTTTTTGCCCTAAATATAATGGGAAGGCCCTGGAAGGTTTTAAGCGGGGGAGTGAAACAGCATGACATTTTATAAGATTACTCAGTTGGGTAGGTAAAGAATAGACAGAGAGAAAGCAGACTGCTTAGGAGAACATCGCAGTGGTCCAGGGGGAGATGATGATGGTAGTCAGATCTCAGATAGACCATCAAGATAAAGCAACAAGATTTTCTGAGGAGGGTTGTGATGATGAGCATAAAAGAAAGAGAGGTGTCAAGGAAGACTCTAAGATTAGTGTGTGAGCAACAGGGAGAAAAGTCCAATTACTGGGCTGAGAAGCATGGTGGGTTGTCGGGAGTGAGGAGAAGCAGTAAGTGTTAGGGGCAAATCAAGAACACATTTTGGGTGGGTTAAGTTTGAGAGAACTTTGAGATAACCAAACGAAGAGCAGTAGGAAGTTGGATATTTAAGTCTGAGTTTGGGGTACATAAGTCTGAGATTTAGGATCGGGATACAAAATTGGGGATCAGATGGCTTTAAACGTGGTAGTTGGCTTTAAATAACAGATTTTCATCACAAAACTGACTGATGGTGGATAAAGGAGAGATGTCTGAGGACTGAGGCTCAGGGCTCTCAAACATTTAAATATACAGAAGAAGAGAAGGATCCAGGAAAGGAGGCCAAAAAGGAGTTGCCAGTGAGGTGGGAGGAAAGCCAGGAGAGTGTGGTGAGACAGAAGCTAGTTGAACAAAGTGCTTCAAGGAGAGAGTGATCAGTTATGTCAAAGGAGCCGAGAGGTGCAGAAAGTGGAAGACTGAGAAGTGACCGCTGGATACAGAAACATGAACGTTGCTAGTGACCTAACGCATGGGTTCAGGGGAATTGTAGACACAAATGCCTAAAAAAATGGGTTCAAATAAGAATGTGACCAGAAGACATTGCTGAAAGAAATTAAAGACCTAAATAAGTGTATATACCATGTTCATGGATTAAAAGACTATTATTAAATTGTCTATTCTCCACAAATTTCTCTATAGATTTGACACAATCCCAATTATTATCTCACTGAGCTTTTTTGTAGAAATTAACAAGCTCATTCTAAAATGTGTATAGAAATACAAAGAACTTAGCATATCAAAAGCAACCATAAAAAATAAAACCAAAGTTGAAGGACTTACAGTACCTCAGTGCAAGACTTCATAGTAAGTCTACAGTAATCAAGACAGGGTGGTACTGGCATAGGATCAACAAATAGATCAATGGGACAAAATAGCTCAGAAATAGACCTACACTTATACATTTATTTGATTTTCACAAAGGTAACACAGAAACCTGATAGAGAAAGAAAAGGCTTTTCAACAAGTGTTGCTAAAACAATTAAATATCTATACGGTAAAAATAAATAACCCTGACCTGATATCATACACAAAAATTAATTGAGATAAATCATAGACATAAATGTAAAAGCTAAAACTATAAAGCTTTTAGATATGGTACAGAAAGCAATAAAGGAAATTTAGACTTAATTGAAGTTAAAAATTTCTGTTCAGCTGGGCACAGTGGCTCACACCTGTAATCCTAGCACGCTGGGAGGCTAAGGCAGGAGAATCACTTAAGGCCAGAGTTCGAGACGAGCCTGGGAAAGAACGAGATCCCATCTCTACAAAAAAATAGAAAAATTAGCCAGGCATGGTGATGCATGACTAGTCCCAGCTACTCGGGGGGGGCTGAGGCAGGAGGATCGTTGAGCTTAGAAGTTTGAGGTTGCCGTGAGAGGATGACGCCACTGTACCCTAGACAGAGCAAGACCCTGTCTCGAAAAAAAAAAAAAAAAAATTGTGCTCACCAAAAGACACCATTAAAAAAAAATGAGTAAGTAAGCCACAGCCTAGGAGAAAATATATGCAAATTTTATATCTGACAAAGGACTAGGATATATCATGAATGCCTACAATTCAGTAAAAAATAAGCAAAGGATTTGACTGGACAGTCCACAAAGGATGATAAACTAGTGATCAATAAACACCTGAAAAAGTGCTCAGTGTTACTATTCATGAGGGAAATTAAAATAAAAAACAAAATGAGATACTTCTACATCCCCACCAGAATGGGGAAGTATTAAAAAGACTGTCAAACCTAAATTCAGGCAAGGACGCAGAACAAGCTCAACTCTCACACACTGTTCATTGGAGTATAAAACTACAATCATTTTTTAAAAAGTTATAATGGTTTCTTATAAAACTAAACACACACCTACCCTATGATCCAGTACTTTCATCCCTTAAGTATTTACCAAAAGAAAAGAAAACATATCCACAAAAAGACTTTTGTGCTTGTTTATGGAAAGTTTATTCGTAATAGCCAAAACCTGAAAACAACCCAGGGATCCATCACTAGAAAAATGATGTATAGTCAACAGTGGAATAATACTCAGCAATAGAAAGGAATGAATTACTGATACACATGATATGAAGGAATCTCAAAAACATGCTGAGTGAAAGAAGCCTACACAAAAGAGTACATACTTATGATTCAATTTTGATAAACTTCTAGAAAGGCAAAAATAACATATGGTAGGAAAAAGTCAAAACGGCGATTGCCTCTGGCAGTGCATGGGAGAGTGGCCTGGAGATTGATTGGGAAGGGGCAGGAGGGAACTTGCCATAGCAACGATCGTGTTCTGTACCTTGACCAGCATTTGGACGGCAGAAGTGGTACATGCATTTGGCAGAATTCAATGATACACTTAAGATTTGTGCTTTGCAATATGTATGAATTTTACTTCAAAAGAGAACTACAAACAAATATTGAACCAAATTAATTATTGCACACTGAAATGTTTAGGAGTGTGCTAAGGCCTGCAACTTACTCTAAAATGAATCTAAAACATAAGATGGGTTGATGAAAGGATGGAGGGGTGAAAGGATGACAAGAAGTGTGTCCAAGCAATAAAGCAAAACATTAATTGTAAAATCCAGGTGACGGTTTGTGGGTGTTCACTCTGAAACTCTTGCAACTTTCCTGCATGTTTGAAATGTTCCCAACTAGATGCTGTTGGGGGAGAGTGTATGGAAAGGAATCAGAGACAGTGAGAACAGACAACTTGTTCAGAGTTTTGTTTTAAAGAGGAACAGAGATATGAGGCAAATCTAGGAGGAGATCAAAGATTAAGGGGGGATATTTTTAAAGAGGGAAGATATGAAATGTCTGAAAAATGAGAAGGATCCAGTAAAAAGAGGAACTTTAACAAAGCTAGTGGACAGAAACTGAGGAAGCAGAGTCCTAAACAGGCAAGGGCAGCAGATCGGGTGCATTGGGGTGGGATGAACTCAACCAGGGGGACACACAGTGCATCCGCGGTAAAGAGCAGAGCAGGGGACGGGAACAGAGTGATGGGTGGATGTGGGAGGATTTGGTGGTGGGGAGATGAGGTAGTTTTCTCAATTTCTTCTAGTTTCCCAGTGAAATTAGCAGCAATATCTGTGGCTGAGAGTCTGGGAGGGGATGTCAGAGGTTTGAAAGAGGGAAAGGTGTCACCCAGGAGAGTGAGAGACTCAGTTTACCACGGAATGTGGTAGGGTTGCCAAAGAGTGCGAGTGTCAGTACAGGTGGGGACGGTAGAGTGATCATCGGCTTAATGTCATCAGAATTGTGTGTGTGTGTGTGTGTGTGTGTGTGTGTGTGTGTGTGTGTATGTGTGTGTTCCAGGCATGCTTAGCTATTGGGGGAATGTGCGGAGTTACACCTGCATAACCCTGATTTTAACCAGGAGTGGGGGTCGCAGGAGAGTAGGATAGAAAGAGGAGAGAGGCAAACAGAGTGATCACAAGGGATCACGAATATAAGGTGAGTAAAGGGGAAAGTCAGACTCCACGGGGCGTTGATGGGAAGTAGAAAGCTGGGAGACAAAGGATTGGAGGCAAAATTGTTGATGTGGGGATGTTAGAAGAAGGAAGAGGAAAGTTAGTGGATGATAGAGATGGGATTTGAACCCAGATGTGTGACCCCTAAGTCCACCCTCTTAACTGTGACACTAGCCAGCATTTTCAGGACTTCCAGCCTCTATAATTCTCTGCGTTTGGACAATTCGTGTA
>RJWJ010041845.1:0-13310 GCA_004363605.1 Indri indri | reverse complement strand
TTTTAAAATTGAACTTGGAGAAGGCATTTATCATTTCTAGTGACAAACAGATAAAGGGGAATATTGGACTTTTGTTGACAACTCATCTTTTTGAAATATTGACACAATTACTTGCAACCCACCCCCACCCTCTCCCCACAAAGATGTGTATATTTCTGTACTTACGTATAACTAAGAGCTAGCCCTGAGCAATTTACAGGAGCTTTCATAGGAATTCTGTAGTGAACCATACCTTGAAATGACAAAAAGCCTCTTGTCCTTCCAACTCCCTATATTGGTGAAGACAAGAACCTAAAATCAGCAACAGAGATACAAATTCAAAGAGGTGTCTGTTACTGTTACTAGAACAAAGAATGATTTTCCTTTTGTCTATAGGGTTATATATGTAAGCAAAATATTTTGCCTCTCTTTCTTCATACCATTGTTCAAGAGAAAGGTTTTCTTTCAACAAAAACGGCTTTTACTAAAAATGTTATACACTTGCCTGTGAGATACATCACAGCAGCAATGTGTTCAAACGTGGGTGAAGTGATTTTGAAGACTATGAGGCAAATGGAAAGCTTTGAGTGAGGTTCATATGTTTCTAATTTTTCCCAATTCTCCTATGAAATCTTTAAAATTTTGGCAGCAAATTTCTTAAAGGAATAGTAGGATAAGATTCCCACTCACATTTTTTAAAAAAGAAAATTTAAGTATGAACCACATTCAACTTTCAACTCTCCCCCCCAAACTGTTTGTATCTATATCCATAATCATTTCCTGTTTCTAGCCACAGAGGTTGAGACGACGCATCCTATTTGAGATCAACCCCTTCATTAATGCCTTTGACTTCATCCACCCTCTTCTAGAACCTTTCTCCAGTAAAAATGCTCTCCTCTCTTTCATCTTTAGCACTTTCCTCTGTATTGATTCCTTTTTCCCAGACTATGTACATGCCCAGTTCTGTCCCAGTCTTAAAAAGAATTCTTGGCTGGGCCCAGTAGCTCCCGCCTATAATCCCAGTGCCTTGGGAGGCTGAGGTGGGAGTATCACTTGAAGCCAGGACTTCAAGGTCAGCCTGGGCAACATAGTGAGACCCCAATTTCAATTGAAAAAAAAAAAAATTAGCCAGGTGTGGTAGTGTGTGCCTGTAGTCCCAGCTACTCAGGAGGCTGAGGTGGGAGGATCGCTAATGCCCAGGAGTTTGAGGTTACAGTGAGCTATACACTCCAGCCTGGGCCACAGAGTGAGATCCTGTCTCTATTAAAAGAGAAAAAAGAATTCTCGTTAATCGAAGCTCTAGTTCTCTCCTTCCCATCTTCTGTCTAGTCAAACTTTAAAGAAAGCTCTATAATCAGCTTCTCCAGTTTCTCATTTCTCTTTTCCATTCCAGTACAATACAGTCAGGTCCTGAACCCCACTATCCTCACTGACTCGCTTCCAAGAGGGTCACCAGGGGTCTGGCAGTCAGGACACACCATCTCCCTGTGCTGTCTGCTGTGTCCGATACGGTGTCCAACCCTCACCTCTCTTGTTCTTAATCCCATCTTCTGTGCTTATGACTCATAAATCTATATATCCACCTTGACATTTGAGCTCCTCAGACATTTAATAATGTGGACACATTCACAATCATCTAAAAATCCACACTTTCAAATCTGAACCCATCATCTTTCCTTTACTCTCAAACCAGTCTACCTCTTGCATTTCACAGCTCTATAAAAATCACCACGATCCCCATCTCACAAACATTAAGGTCAGAAATCTCAGAGCAGTCCTGGGCTTCTTTTCACAGTACTCTTCATCTGAGTAACTAACATCACTCATCTTATTCTGTAAAATTTTCTGAATTTCCCTCCATTTCTTTCCTTTTTCACTTCTCTCAGGCCATGATAATTTTACTTCTCATTGTGTTCTCCCAAAACAACCTTCACTACATTCCTCACTCTGCTGCCACATTGACCTACATAAACTGCTGTAGGCAAAAGTCCTCAGTGGTTCAGGAAGAGCTCATATTCCTTGGAAATATATCACATAGTGTTTGCATTATAACTGACTTATAAATGTTATCTAATTTACCTAATTTCCATTTTCAGTTTTTCTTCAAACTCCATGAGTTATTTAAAAGTATCTTTTTGTAATTTACAGATATTTAGTATTCTTTTTTAGTTGTGTATAACTAACTGTGGATTTAATTGAATTGTATATATATGTGAAATTTTTTGTGCACATGTATGGCATATATGTTATATATTTGCAGTTATATATAACTAATTGTGGATTTTAACTTACTTGCATGTTAGTTGGAGAATGAAGTTTGCATTATTCAATCCTTTGAAATATTTTAGAGTAATTTCTAGGTCAGAATGTGAACAATTTTTGATCTAGATTAGCCCAAAAAGAATATGTATTTTGCAATTTCTCAGTTTAATATTCTATTTATGTCCAGAGTATATTGACTCATAACTTGCTTAAATTTTCTCCATCCTTACTAACACATTGTATGATTTATCTATCAATTGCTGAAAAGTTTTGTAAAATTTTCTTGCATAAAGATTCATTCTCAAGTTTTTCTTGTTTTATATACATTGAGGCTGTGAAATCATAATTAGTAGAATATAGTTTAAAATTTTTATATAAATCTGCTTATTTTAGCTTTTTATCCTTTTATATAACCCCATTTTGTTTCTGGTATTGCTTTTTGCCTTATTGTTCATTTTTCTGATATTAATACATTCATATCATCTTCAAGTTGTTTCTTACCTAGTACACCCTTTTCTACCTTCTGACTTTCAGTCCCTCTCTTTACTTACATATTCATGCATAGATGAAAACACCATAGAGCTACATTTTCTAAATATATATAGGATGACAATCTGTTTTTCATTATTAAAGACTTTAGTCTGTATACATTAAGTGCAAATTTATGTCTATCTTAGTTTATACTTTCTACTTGTCCCTCTTTCAATTTCATTCTTTCTTTTTTTACTTTCTTGCCTTCTTTAGCAAGTATTGCATTTGTAATTTTATTTTCTCATTCTATGTTTCCCTCTACTTGTTGATAAGTTATGTGGTCCAAGTCTCTTTTTATTGAGGTATATTTACGTACATCAAATAGCACAGATCTTAAGTATACAATTTGATCATTTAAAAAATGCTCTTGTATAACATATACTCCATCAATATACAGAAAATTTCCATTACCCCAGACAACCTACAGAATGTGATAAAATATTTTCAAAGTGCCCATTTTGCAAGGGAGTAATAACCAGAATATATAAGGAACTCAAACAACTCAATCCCAAAAAACCAACAAATACAAATATAAAACAGGCAAAAGACCTGAACAGACATTTCTCAAAAGAAGACAAACAAATGGCCAACAGTTATGTGAAAAAAATGCTCAATGTTACTAATGATCAGTGAGATGCAAATCAAAACCCCAATGAGATATCGTTTCATCCCAGTTAAAATGATTATTGTCAAAAAAACAGGTAATAACAAATGGTAGTAAGGATGTGGAGAAAGGGGAATATTAGTGCACTGTTGATGGGAATGTAAAGTAGTACAGCCACTATGGAAAACAGTATGGAGATTTCTCAAAAACCTAAAAATAGAACAACCATAAGATTTGGCAATCCCACTGCAGGGTATGTATCCAAAATAAAGGAAATCAGTATATCAAAGAGGTGTCGGCACTCCCATATTTACTGCACCATCATTCACAGTAGCCAAGATATGGAATCTACCTAAGTACCCATCAATGGATGAATAAAGAAAATGTGGCATATATACAAAATAGAATATTATTCAGCCATAAAAAAGAATGAAATATTTTGTCATTTGCAACAACATGGATGAAATTGGAGGTCAGTAAATGAAATAAGCCAGATACAGAAAGACAAATATTACATGTTCTTACTCATATGTGGAATCTAATAAAGTGACTATCATGGAGGTAGAGAGTAGAATGATGGTTACCAGAGGCTGGAAAGAGTCACGGTATCAGAGGCTGAGAAGTTGGTTAATGGGTACGAAAATACAGTTGGATAAAAGCAATAAATTCTAGCATTTTATGGCAAAGTAGAGAGATTATAGTTAATAATAATTTATTATATATTTAAAAATAGTTAGAAGATAAGGTTTGGAATTTTCTCAGCACAAAAAAAGGTAAGTGTTTGGGGTGTTTGAGGTGATGGATATCCCAATTACTCTGATTTGATCATTATACATTGTATACATGTATCAAAATATCACATGTACCTCAAAAATTTGTACAATAATTACATATCAATTTAAAAAATAATTTTCTTAAATCCTCCAGTCGGGAACACAAATAAACAAAATTGTAATTTCAGGAAAATTTTGCTTTTATGTTCCTGTCTCCTTTCTTCTCTCTCACTAAACATTTAAGCAAATTTCTCCTTCACAAATGTCCTGTGTTTTCACACTGTATTGGGCCCATGTCTTCCAAATTGAAAATAAATGAGGCATTCACTGTAACTACAGAGTTATGGAATTTGATTACCCCACACCTTAGAGTATTTTCATGACAAAAGAATAAAAGATAAAGACAATCCTTAATCTAGCGGAATAAATCCATATTATCGCGTTACAAACATGAGCTGTGGCACTAGGTAGACCTTATTAGAGTCACAGCTCTTCTAATTACTGAGAACAACCTTAGGCAAGTTTCTAAATCTCTCCGAGCTCCAGAGCGCTCACATGTACATTTGGGAAATAATATCTAAATCACAAGATTGCTGGGAAGATTAAAAATGGAAAGCAAGGCATATATTAGAATCTCTGGCATATAACAAGTGTTCAACACAAAATATTATTATTATTGATGTATTGATTAATGATATTATAACTATAATTGTAATTTTAGGAAAATCTTAGGACTGGGGTTCTATTGGAGCTACAGGGTTTACACCATCTCTGCATTATACTAGCCCAGTCCTCTCCTTCCTGAGGTTGTACAGATTAAGTTCACATTCTATTGACTGGTGGTCACACCAGGAATCCTTGTGACAGCTGTAACCCCACTTTGGAGGATTTACTAAAGACAATGAACTTGGCAAAACCCTCCTAATAATGCTAGAGCTAGAGGGAAAAGATTTTTTTTAATAAACCAAGAGTCATTTGTACTGGGATGGCTCTTCCAGTCAGAAACCAGATTATGCAGCAGAGGGGTAAAGAAAAGAAATTTTAAAATGATTAAGGCAGAGATTCCTCAGCTACACAATGTCACCTTAGAGAAAAATGAGAAACACAGCAAATTCTCTTTTGTGTCATCACATGTGACACTTATTTTATCTTATTTTCAGTCTATCTTCCCCTTCTTTACTCAGTTAGCAGGGTTAAGCATGAGCTAGTTATCGCTCTCTACAGCACTTTTCTCAGGTTCCTTTGAAATCTTCAGAACTGGCTTCTAGCCACTTCTCCTTTTGTCACCTGCCTTCATTTAATTTGATACTCGCCTCCTCTTGGCCATGCATCTTATTTCTGTCTTATATTTAAATAGCTGCCTGATGAAAGACCCTCACTACCTCCGCCTCCTTCACCTGCATTTGCAGCTGTGTCCATTGCCTTTCTTTTAGTTATAGGATATAAGCTCTGCTGGCCTTCAACTTAATCTTTTTCTTTTTTCTTTTGCATCTTTTGTAGACATTTCCCCAAATTCTTTTTTGCAACACCTTCCTAAGAAATTCCACTTGTAATCAAAGTCTTACTCATAACCTCCATGTACATAATGGGCAAATCAACTTCTCCACACCCATTCTTTGGCACTGACTTTAGGCATTCAGCTCTAGTCATGCATTGGTTTCATGTCAAAACCAATATTACCTTTCAAACCTGATGTTATAGTATTTAACTCTAGGTCCATTTCTCTCCACAACACTATTTCATGATGCAGTGTGTAGAGTTATTATGACACGTACTGGAAAAAAAGGCACTGACATTTATCAACCTTGTCCAGGATAAGGTCTGATTTACTGTAATTAAGGTTGGACTGTACTGAAAATGCATTTTTTAAATATAGGAGATATACTTAACCCCACTATTCATCCCAAACATCCAGAGCATTGCCACACAGTCATCGATGTGAATTTACGTGTTTTAAGCTACTGTGAATATAAAACTGGAAAAGATTTATGGGCAATAAAAGGAAATGCGCTCGTAATTCACAACTGGCCTGGGAGACCCTGGCTCTGCTTTGGAGCCACCGAGACCATTCATTAGTTTCACTAGACAGCCTTAGAATTGAAACAGAATGGTCAGGCATCATTAATGTGATTAAGGCTCTTGATTTCACAGTTTAAAAAAAAATAGATTAGTTGACCCAAATGTGATTTCAGAGTTTTCCTGGTGTACAGATCAAGGGTCAATAACCAATTGTTAACAAGAAACAGGATAACCTTGAAATGTTAGCAAGTGACTAAGGTTAGAATTCCAAGGAAAGTTTTGTGTGCTTATTTTTCTTCCACATTGGAAATAAAAATCCCACTGGCATATTTAAAACAATTGTCTGGAATGATGAAATAACTCTATTTATTTGGTAAAGGCAATCAATCAATGTTCATTTTCACATAATGAATCACCGTATACTCTCACTCTCTTTGAATGTTTGATGTAGCAAGCAAATGCAATTTAATGAACTTGCCTAAATTAAACTTCCTATTACATATTTTGCAACACTAAAACATGTTTAATACATGAAAAAATAATCACTTGGATTTCACTAAATGTATTAGTTGCATTTTAATAAGTTGCACAGTACTCTATTTCTATTAATTTTTATTAGTCTATTTTCATTAATTTTTAATCATCAGAATAACTTGAGTGGAAATGACAAAATCATCCTATTCATTTTAATTTCCAGGGGAAAAATGCAAGCCTATATAGGACAGTATGGAGTTCTCTGAGGAACAAAACAGAGTGCGTGAACTGCACAAGCTCACACAGCAATCAGTGGCACAGGTGTAACTAGAACGCAAGAATCCAAAATTCTAGTGCGGTTGATTTTAACTGTTCCTTTTTCCTTTCTTGTAGCCTTTTTCAATATGCTTTTGTCATTCACATATTTAATATTTGCTCTTTTTTTTCCTGATTATTATCATCCTTTCTTTTTTTCTTTTTTATTTCAGCATATTATGGGGGTACAAATGTTTAGGTTACGTATATTGCCCTTTCCCCACCCTAGTCAGAGCTTTAAGTGTGTCCATCCCCCAAACAGTGCATGCCACACCCATTAGGTGTGTATATACATATCCCGTCCTCCCCACCTCCCATCCCCCAACACCCAATGAATGTTATTCCTATAAGTGTACTTAGGTGCTGATCAGTTAAAACCAATTTGATGGTGAGTACATGTGGTGCTTGTTTTTCCATTCTTGGGATACTTCCCTTAGTAGAATGGGTTCCAGCCCTAGCTAGGATAATACAAGTGGTGCTATATCACCATTGTTTTTTGTGGCTGAATAGTACTCTATGGTATACATATACCACATTTTATAATCCACTCATATATTGATGAGCATTGCGTTGTTTCCACATCTTTGCAATTGTGAATTGTACTGCTATAAACATTCGAGTACAGATGTCTTTTTTACAAAATGTCTTTTGTTCCTTTGGGTAGATGCCTAGTGATGGGATTGTTGGATCAAATGGTAGTTCTACTTGTAGCTCTTTGAGGTATTTCCATATTACTTTCTACAGAGATTGTACTAGTTTGCAGTTCCACCAGCAGTGTATGAGTGTTCCCATCTCTCTGTATCCACACCAACATTTATTGTTTTGGGACTTCTTGATAAAAGCCATCATTACCCTGATACCAAAACCATGAAAGGATGCAACTAAAAAAGAAAACTACAGACCAATATTCCTTATGAATATAGATGCAAAAATTCTCAACAAAATCCTAGCAAACAGAATTGAAGTGCTTATCAAAAAAATAATCCATCATGACTAAGTAGGCTTCATTCCAGATATGCAGGGATGGCTCAACATACACAAATCTATACATGTAATTCAACACACAAATAGAAGTAAAAATGAAGATCATATGATCCTCTCAATAGACGCAGAAAAAGCATTCGACAAAATTCGGCACCCTTTTATGATAAGAATGCATAACAAAATAGGGATAAGTGGGACTTAACTAAAAATGATAAAAGCTATATATTACAAACCCCTGTGGGATTTCCCCATCATACTGAATGGGGAAAAATTGAAAGCATTCCACTTAGAACTGAAACCTGACAAGGTTGCCCCTATGACCACTTGTATTCAACATAGTGCTGGAAGTCCTAGCCAGAGCAATCAGACAAGAGAAGCAAATCAAGGGCATCCAAATGGGGACAGAAGAGGTCAAACTATCACTCTTTGCTCATGAAATGATCTTATATTTAGAAAACCCCAAAGATTCTGCCATGAGACTACTGGAATTGATAAATAAATTCAGCAAAGTCTCAGGTTACAAAATCAATGTACAGAAATCAGTAGCATTCCTATACACCAACAACAGTCAAACTGAGAACCAAATCAAAGACTCCATACCCTTTACAATAGCGACAAAGAAAATAAAATACCCAGGAATATATACAATTAACGGGTGAAAGACCTCTACGGGGAGAACTATGAAACACTGAGGAAGGAAATACCAGAGGACATAAACAGATGGAAAGCCATACCATGCTCATGGGTTGGCAGAATCAACATTGTTAAAATTTCTATACTGCCCAAAGTGATCTACAGATTCAATGCAATCCCTATTAAAATACCAACATCATTTTTCACAGATCAAGAAAAAATAATTCTACACTTCATATGGAACCAGAGAAGACCCCGTATAGCAAAAGCAATCATAAGCTAGAAGAACAAATTGGGAGGCATCGATTTACCATACTTCAAGCTATACTATAAGACTATAGTAGCCAAAACAGCATAGTACTGGCACAAGAACAGAGACATAGACCAACGGAACAGAACTGAGAACCCAGATAAAAAGCCACCATCATATAGCCATCTGATCTTTGACAAAGCAGACAAAAACATACACTGGGGAAAAGAATCCTTATTCAACAAATAGTGCTAGGAAAATTGGATAGCCACATGTAGAAGACTGAAACAGGATCTCTACCTCTCACCTCTCACAAAAATCAATTCATGGTGTATAACAGACTTAAACCTAAGGCATGAAACTATAAGAATTCTAGAAGAAAATGTTGGAAAAACTCTTACAGACATTGGCCTAGGAAAATAATTTATGGAGAAGACCCCAAAGGCAATCACAGCAACAACAACAACAACAAAAATAAATGGGAACTGATCAAATTAAAAAGCTTCTGTGTAGCCAAGGAAATATCACAAGAGCAAACAGACAACCTACAGAATGGGAGAAAATATTCACATGCTATACACCCAATAAAGGGCTGATAACTACAATCTATATAGAACTCAGGAAAATCAGCAAGAAAAAATTAAACACCCCATTAAAAATGGGCAAAGGACATGGACAGAAACTTTTCAAAAGAAGACAGACTAATGGCCAACAAACATATGAAAAAATTCTCAACATCTCTAATCATCAGGAAAATGCAAATCAAAACCACTATTAAATATTTACACTTTTAATCCTTTGAAAGGAGCCATGATATCCAGTAATTTGTAGTTTTGTTTTTATTTTTGTTTTGTTTTTAGGTAGGATGTGAATTGTGCACATGGTGAAGTGCTGTGCATGTGGGTGCCACCACCTAGTTAATGGAGGAAACACCTAATTGTACCTGGGTCGAGGCAACCTCCAGTACCTGCCACCATGTATGGCTCTGGTCTTTCCTACTAATTGCTTCTCATTCAGCTTCTTTCAGAGGAAATCTTGTTTCTAGTGTTTTATAAATGTGTATTAAAAGAAACACAAAATAATAACATTAATGAAAGTAGTGAGGACAATACAAAAAAAGGATATTTTTTAAAATATAAATATAAATTGGGAACAATAAAAAATTAACATGGCTCATTGGTACATTGCTGATTGGGAATGTAAAATGATATAGCTATCTAGGAAAACAGTTTTAGTTTTAATAAAATCTAAACATCAAACTACCATACAACCCAACAATTGTACTCTCAGGCATTTATCCCCCCCAAAATCAAATCTTATATTCACAGAAAAATCTGTACAAAAATATATGTGGCAATTTTTTTATAGTCAAAAACTGGAAAAATCTGAATAAGATCAGTGAATTTTGTCAATGTCAAAATATATGTCATGATTTTGGACTCCATTTTTGCAAAATATTATCATTGGGGGAAAATGAATAGTATGTACATAGAGTCTGTATTATTTCTTACAACTTCATGAGAGTCTACAATTACCTCAATAAAAATTTTAATTAAAATAATTTAATGTGAAATTAATTATTCATAGGTCATGTTTCTGATATATAGCTATAAATAAAATGATGTATATAAAATGCTATAAGTAAATAATAAATATCCATTTTTGAAGTTATTTTAATGAGACCTCTAGCCAGGACAAAATTATACAGCAGGTAAGAGCTAAAATGTCAATGAATGTTTAAAAAGTCAGTTACTTTGTGTGTTGAGAACTTGTATAGGGAACTCTTGATTTTTTTTTACCTACAATTGTTTTGGTAGAGAGCCCCCAAAATGTTTAAAAACAATATGGAATTTGAGTAATAAAGATTAGAGACGGTTTCAGAATACATTCCTCAGGAAACACTTAACAACTATACTGCAGCTCCTGATAATTTATAATGACAGTGGTAAGGAGATTGCGCAGCCACATCTATATCAGTGTACTAGAGATTACTAGTTGAATATGGATCAAAATTCATGTTTCTAAGTCCAGAGATAGGAAATAATCAACCCAATGACTAAGAAGAATTCACAATACAGCCTACAGATATATGTGACAGGAGAACCTCCACTCCTTAGGCATCAGCCTTGACTTTTATTCACCTAACAGAAGAACAACTGAAACCACTTTGCATTTCTTGCAGAAATATTTCATTTCTCCAAAGGGAAAATTACCACTACTCAGGAATTTATTTCAAAGAAGAAGAAAAGAACTGTTATGATGTGGAAGTATTAGAAACTTTGAGAGACAGCAATGCAACTTAAGATTTATGGTTCCTTAGAACTCATGCAAACTAAAGAATTTGAGTTTGGTGGTTTATTCCTTTCTCCCTTTAGATCAATCCTTGGAAGAAAAATTTAGACTGGAAAAGAGCAATTGGCCTAGTTTATTATGTCTCCCAAGCCTAACTTAAGGTAATATAGGGTAAGCAAGGAAGTTCATACTTTTTTGGCATAATAAAGTACAAAAGACATGTTAATGGGGGGGGGGCATAAATCTTTATATCAAACAAGAAATAGAGCTACTGACAGGGAATAAAGTCTCCCAGTAGGAGCCATCTGATTTTTTAAAATACCTTAGCTCAAAAATTGTATGTGTGTGTGTGTGTGTATACATACACATTCATATATATAGATATCAATAGTTTATATACAGCAAATCTGCACAATTGATCAGAAAAACATTTATATATAATTTGGCTATAAATAACTCTGGAGGATAAAGTAGAATTCATATTCACTAGTAATCAATAATCAACATATAAACAACAGCAAAATTAAAGGTGACCATGATCTCTGTGAATTCACTTTGATGGGAATCTTCCTACAGGGCTGGTTCAAATTGGTTCAACCTTTTAGTGAAGCAACTTGGCAATATACCTAAATTGTTAAAAATGTTATTATCCTCAGTCCCAAAGTTTATGTATTAGTGCCTCAACTCAGAGAACTAAAAATCCAGCATAATTTAGCTGGTAACATTTGATTAGAGTCTGTAGTTAATAATAGTATCGTATTACTGTCTGTTTCCTGGTTTTGATACTGGTATGGTGGTTATGTAAAATGTTACAATTAAGGAAGCTGGAGGAAGAGTGTAAGGGAATTCTCTATACTATTAACATTGTTCATAATTTTTCCAAGTCTAATTATTCCATAACAAAAAGTTAAAACAAGACAAAGTGATGAAACAAGAAAGTAAAAGAAAAAGAAAGTGGCAAACCAATGTAGATAAAGATTCTGTTCTTTAAATACCAAACTTTATTGCTAATACAGTAAAATATATGGACAGAGGCAAAGTTATCCTTATTTGCAGACATATTTTTCCATATAAAGCCCAAGATGACCAACTGAAATATTGTTACAATTGGAAGGAGAGTTCACCAGAGCATCTAGATGCAAAATGAATAATCCAAAATCAGGAGTGTTCCTGCATACCAATAACACATCGGAGGATAATGGGAAAAGATCTAATTCATATTAGAAACCAAAAACTTAAAATGCCTAAGAATAATGTGTGTATGTGCATGTGTGTACATGAACATACACACATGCACATACACACATGCACACACGTGTGCACACACACACACATGCTTTTGACCCTCCATATCCACAGGTTCCATATCTACAGATTCAGCCAACCAACACTGGATAGAAAATGTTCAGAAAAAAAAAATTAAAAAATAACAACATAAGAATAAAATAACATTTTAAAATATAACAACTATTTACATAGCATTTACATTGTATTAGATACTATAGTAATATAGAGATGATATAGAGTGCAGTATATAGGAGGATGTGCATAGGTTATATGCAAATACTACATCATTTTATATAAGGGGCTTGAGCACCTGCAGGTTTTGATATCTGTATGGGTCCTGGAACTGATCCCTTGCAGATACCAAGGGATGACTATACTGGCCCCAGTACTTTGTACCTATTCTATTTTTTGGAAGAGCTTGTATAATAATGGCATTAATTCTTAAACATTTGATAGAATTGTCCAGTGAAAACATCTGGGTCTAATGTTTTTTGTTCTGTTTTATTTTAGTTTTGCTTTTACTTTTGTTTTTGCATGAGGGGAGCTTTGTGACTATAAATTCAATTTCTTTAATGTTTCTAGGATTATTTAGATTATCTGTTTCATCTTGGTTCAATTTTGGATGTTTATAGTTTTCAAGGAATTGATCCATTTATTCTAAGTTGTTGAGTTTATAAGTATAAAATTGGTCATAGTATTTCATTATTGTCTTTTTCAATTATAGTGGAATTTGTAGTAATAACCCTGTGTCATTCTAAGGATTAATAATTTATGTCATTTCTCTTTATTTTTGTAGTCTTGCTAGAGGTATTAATTAATTGTATTGATTTTTTTTAAGAACCAGCTTTTTGTTTCATTAATTTTATCTGTGGTTTTTACTTTCAATTATATTGGCTTTTGTTTTTAT
>RJWJ010041844.1:0-13310 GCA_004363605.1 Indri indri | reverse complement strand
AAACAAACTATGAAGAGAGGCTATAATTACACTGTATATTAATTATACTGCAACCCTAGGAGCTTTTGGTTTTGGTTCCTCTAGCAACGCATTTGGCACGTAGTAGGCACTCAACATACATTGGGGGGAGGCAGCCAAGCCCAAGGGCATCAAGAAGGAAGACTACCCCAGCTAGGATGATTATTTCAGTATAAGAGTCGACCTAGAAGATTTCTAGGGCTTTAAACGTGAAGGCGCAGGCTAAGCCTCATTTTATATGCACTTAAATATAATGTCTCATAATTATGATGAGCAAGCAGCAAAAATGACAAATGTGCTTATTATTTTACCTTCAACGGAAATTAATTTGTTCTTGTTTTGCTGTTATAAAAATGTTATCTAATTTATCAGTGTTTATCTTTCCATGTGTTCATTATGATTTTACATGTTTTCATCAGTTTTAACAATAGAATATAAATATGATTTATTTCATACCAAAGGATAAGAAAAACAGAATATTACATCAAATCAAATAGTACTTAAATTAACACATACAAGTAACAGTTAAATTAACAAATCCCATGGGAAGGAGGTAACAAAACGAAAACCAATGTAGTGAAAAACATTACACCTGTTTCCTTCTCCATCCATTTTCCATATTTCCTAGCCCCCAACTCCCACAGAGAGGCTCTGGCTCTTCACATCCTATCAAGCAGTGGAGAATGACTATTCTTACCATTCCATTCTAAGTAGAACCAATTCATACAGAAAAGAACTCAAAATATTTTCATTTCTAGAGTTCTCTAACTGGAAATTTTTTTTTTATTCCTAATAAGGAAAGGCATTTTCTCACTTTAAAGGACTCCTGAAAACTTAGGCTATCTACTAAGCCTTCTTAGCTGGCTCTAAGGTAGTCCTAAACACTATCCCTGCCATCCCCAACCCCTGGCCACACACTGGTACCTGTCCGTGGCCTGTTAGGAAACGGGCCGCACAGCAGGAGGTAACAGCAGGCAAGTGAGGGAAGCTTCATTTGTGTTTACAGCCGCTCCCATTGCTCACATCACCGCCTGAGCTCCACCTCCTGTCAGATCAGTGGCGGCATTAGATTCTGCATTATGGTGAGTTGTATAATTATTTCATTATATATTACAATGCAATAATAATACAAATACAGTGCACAATAAATGTAATGCAATGTGGTAGAATCATCCTGAATCCTCCACCCGCATCCCAGTCTGTGGAAAAATTGTCTTCCATGATCTTCCATCAAACCGGTCCCTGGTGCCAAAAAGGTTGGGGACCTCTGCACTAGCCCACATGGTGCCCCTTCTTGGGGGAAAGACGGGAAGCACAGCCCCATGAGAGGATATGCAATTTGATCATCATACAGTGGGGAGGATTCAGATGCTATTTGCCTACCACCCAATGAATCTGTGCAGTGAAAAAACTTGCACAACTGAACACAGCAGCCCTGCTTAAAGGACAATCCCCAATTTAAATTCTTGTGCAATGACATGGAAAGGAAGGCACAAGGCACAATCTCTGTAAGGCAGACTGGCTCCTTACTCTTCTGGGATGCTGGCTAAGGCTGCTAGAAACTTAGGAAATAAAAGAGCATATGTTACATCTTCTGAAGAGAGCCTACATCACCCCAGCAAAGGGCTGTCTGCCAGCAGGTCCCTCCCCACTAAGCTTGTCCCCAGTGGATTTTCCTTTCCCAAGTACAAACCAAACCCCACCTTGATCTCTTTTAACCTTAATTCCTTAAGCTTTTACTTAAAACTAAGGTATTTTTCTTGCTATTTAAAATTCCCGTTACATACTCTTGCTTATCTGAAATGCATCCTTCTGCTTCCCAAATTATTTCTGCCTATAGTTATCAAGTCTCCAACAAATAATTATGTCATTGAAATGTTTTAATTTCATTAATAGAGCTATTACTGCACCCAGTAAATAGTGTTGATGATGATAGGCTATTAAAATCAACTTTTAAAACCACTTCTTAGACTTCTGTTTACTTATGCTCTTTACCTTCTTCCAAAAAAGGATTTGAGGTGGCTTAAAACACAAAGACCAAAACCCATTAACATTGCATATAAAATCAAAGTCAAGTAATGACAAAGAAATGGCATCAGAAAACCCAGACGGAGAAAAAGGACCTCGTTTGAACACAATAATTCTGGTAGCTCCTATTGCTCAATCAAAGGAACCTAATAGGTCATTTAGGGTGATAAATGCTATTCTGGTGCTGAGATCACAGAGGAATTTATCACATGACTCTTTCTTTGCAATTCACCAGGTAACACAGTGAATAAGGTCTTTAACAACAGCTTTTATAAACCACAAAGGCTTCTTTCAGGGCCAGCTTTGTAGGCACACGACCTGTGCAATTACACAGCACCCCAAGCTTAGAAGAGCCTCATAGTTGGTTCAATGCTCTGCTGTTGCTGTCTTGAAATTACTAATAATTTCTTAAACAAGGATTCCCACATTTTTATTTTACACTGGTCACTGTAAATTGCATAGCTGGTCTTAACATCTTTCGTACAGCTAGTTCTTAGATCAGCCCCTAAATTTCATGTTTCAGGATGTTTCTCCATTAGCAGTATAAAGTACAGTATTTGCAGAACTTATCCTGTGCTTTTCTGAGTATTAAAAATATCCACCATGGTTATGGAGACCCCCACCCCTCCCCACACCCACCAACCTTTAGTCTTATAAATACTAAACTTAAGCAATAATAAAATTATTTGGGGGAAAGAGGAAATGCCATTATTTTTCTCTCTTCCTATGTTTAAGTTCAAGACACTTTTCATCAGAAATAACATATTTATTATGATGGTTTTTAGATATAGTTAGATGTCATACCTATAAACTCTGTAAGTAGACTTCTGGTTTAACATCAATTACCCAGTTAGACAAAGTCTGACTTCATCAAATTGAAGAATTTGATCTATGAATTATGCCTTCCATGACTTTTCCCCTTGATCTCATTGTCTTAAGAAATAAATTTTCAAATATGTTCAAAGACAAGTAAAATATCCTCAGAGGGCATTTTGTACCTTACTCTACCTTCAGACCTCTTATATTAGTAATTACACCTTCCTACCACAAGGATGGACTCCTAGCCTGTTCTTCACTAATTTTTGTGCATAGTTGAAAGACATCTTTCCCATACACAACTCACCATGAAAAACAACTCGGGAACTGCTGTCCATTTGATTGATAGACACTGCTTCTGCATGTAATAGCTCTAGAGGCTTCTAGCAGCACATCAGGTACAGCACCAAGGCTGCTGCTGCAATGTGCTTGCAGGGGCCATGACCTCAGCATCCCCACACTCTACTTTTAACAGCTATAATTTTTTAAGCCCTGTGCTAGGCACAAGAAATACAGCACTGAGCAGGATACCCTAGCCTGTTTGCAGCTTGGAATCTATTAATAGGAGGTGATTAGATGAGTAAATGGATCATTACCACACCACGTACACAAGGACATGGAGGAAGGAAGCAATCAGGGAAGTTTTCCTCAAGAATGTGACATTCAACCTGATTTTTAAATATTTAGCTTTATTATCAATTCAGGATTTCACTTAATAGATGCAGCTTTATGTACAAGGATAGAGGTGAATTAATGTGAATTAATGAAGCTTAAGTACAGGGCCCTTTACTTTCATGGGCCCCTTCTGAAACCATTTAACTAATTTTGTATTCATAATTTTGTGTTCCTTTTCTTAAAGGGGGTCCCCCTAAACTGTCTCAGACTCACAATCCACAAAACCTGGATCCTCCTCAGTAATAGGTCCCCATGCTGACTTGATCTCCACACAGAGTCCCTTTCAGAATGACAGGCTCACACAACTGTATGCTGTTAGAAACGTTAGTCCCATTTTACTATTAATACCTCATGGGCTTAAAGAAATGATGGCACTAGTTTGAAAGGCTGCAAAGTTCATCTTATTCAGCCTAATTTTTTCAAGTTAAACCCTCTTCCTGAGCTCAAAGTCATATTGCTAATTCCTGCCTTCCTCCCACTAAAAGCATAAAGACAAGAGCAGATGAGCATATGCATTGTGGTGTTGATCCTAGAACCAAAGAGTGGGAAAGGGTAAAAAGAAGAAAAGGTGTGCTAAGAAGAAAAAGTCATTCAACTGCAGCTTTTTTCTGGAACTAGAACTTCTCATTTCTTGGTATCACGCCACGGCCTGCATGAGCTTTCTCGACAACCTCACTGAGGGGAAGGAAACATAAGTTGCCTATTTTTCTCCAGAATATTACCTTATATTGTCACAGATTTCCTTTATAACAGTGATAGAGAACATCAAGACTGTTGCATGGGGCAAATTGTGTTTTCAGGGATGTGGTATCTAAGATGATTTTTAATCAAAGGAGTATATACCTACCGTAAAAATTGACTTTTATGCTTCATTTTCAGTAAGTTCATCTGCTTTATTTAACAATAAAGTCATCTATTTATGAGATAATTTTTCTTTAAAAAAATCATTTGGCAAAAATAAAAATAACAAAATCTGAACAGGAATAGTGAATTCTTGGAGCATTAAGCAACTACCTTTATTCTATGAAATTGCCTGTGACTAAAGGTGTGTTTAACAGTGTTTGAACTTCTTTTTCCACCAAACATTAACATTTCTACCAGATAAAGCACAGTGATTTGAAATTGCAAGCTAAAGAAACTCAATTCGCCTGCTGCCATTTCCAGCAAAATTTATTTTGATTTACTTTGGATACAAATGCAAATAAATCTTTTGAGCACATATAGACTAAAGAATATTGCCATGAGACTTAAACATATTTATTATAACACAAGGGAAAATGAATAAAAAATGTATTAGCACACTGGCTTAGAACAGGAGACATTCAAAGCATATAATTCATCCAATAAGCTGGTCACACTGTTTCAAATCAAGAGTGCAAACAAAAGTTCTCCAAATATTAGGAGAAAATCTTTAGAAGCTATCATAACATTACACAAAAGGTGTAAAAATAATAATATGATATTATTTCTAATAGAGGAAAAATGACAGCATGCAGCAGACTGCATTGTTAGTTGATACTGAAGGACCTTCAGCTAAGGAAGCAACATAAGATTATCTTTGCAAAAGACTTTTTCATGTAAATTTGGAAGAGTTTTATCAGATATGGTTCCAGGCTCTTTATTTTCACCTAAGAATGTTGATAGCAAATTATTATCTTTTGAAATAGTGCAGCCTTCAAACAGTTGTATATTGGTAGCAGCTAAGAAGAATTAGCTACAAAATCATTTTGGGTGTGATCGGACAATTTTAGCAAGTTTAAGTTTAATTGAAATGCATCTTCCCAAAATGAATTTAAACTTTCATTTGTCCTCCCATAAACCAGAATACTTACAAGCTATCAGAAGTATCTTGTAGTTAACAGTAGCAGTAAACAGTGAATTTATACGTTCTTTCAAAAAATGTTATAATTGAATAATTTCATTCACATAATTGGATTCATCAGAAAACTAAATATTCAAAATGATTACAAAGTTTCCGTTAGAAGGTGAGAAATCTAATTAAATTCATAGCTGCCCTAGCTTGACATAAATTCACTAATGATTACTTCAAATAAAAGATATTCATAAAAGACTTATGTGTATGCACCCATCTAATTTCCTAGATATCTTTACTTGAAGATATGTCTTGCCTTTCCAAGGGCAAAAGTTACAAAAAAATACTAATCTCCTACACATCTCCTCCTACAAACCTCCTTTCCTTGCACACCACAAACAGGTCTTCCTTTATCTAGCTTTTCTTCTTCCAAGTTACAGCTAGAATGATTCCTGCCCCCAAACATAAATCTGATTGTCACTGCTCTATTCGAAACCCTTCAAATGTTTCTGACTGCCCTTCATTCATCTGAATTTGACTCACAGCACCCCCTGAGATTTGGTCACCGCCCAAACACCCTGCTGTATTGTATCACTTTCCATTATGTCTCATAGTCTAGGCTGTAACCAGCCAAACGGAATTGTTCTAAATTCCACAGACGTGTCAAGATGTCTCTCTTCTTGCCTTAAATCTCCTTCCTCAATCTTACCTTTAATTCCTTCAGCTTAAATATCACTTCCACAGAACCCCTAGGCTAGGTTATGTTCCCATAGTATTCCAGACTTCTTGTTCATAAACTCTAACTTATACACATCATTATTGTTAAGGGGGCACAGGGATTGCTTCTTCCCTACTCCTAAAGTTTCTCTCATGTGAAGAACCATTACTAATACGACAGTGACTCTTCCCCAAAGAACGAGGAATGACCAACCCGGTGGATTTTAAAAGGGCAACAAGTAAGTGGTCTGGCTCTTCTTGACCCACAGGGAGCACGTGCTGGATCTCTCAATGCTGTATGTCTCACGGGGGCCAGGTCTGCCTTCTCCCCATTGGGGAACCTGTGTTTGTCCACCTCTCCCAGAACTGGACAGGTACATGTCTCCAATGCTGGGAGAGACTACTCGCTCCTTGATACCGGACACATGCTTCAATATCAGCTATATCATTCTAAAGGTGATTTTTTGTTGTTGTTGACCGTCTGCTATAATTTTTTCCCTTATTTCTCAGTTCATTCAGAAATCAGGCAGGGACAAGGTGTGATTTTTATTGGGAACCGTTAAACCCCTCATATTATAATTAATTATGTACTGTCTTTGATGGTAGCTTACAAGCTCTGAAAGGCAGAGAAATATATGTCAGTCTGGTTTACTAGTATAGTTCCTGTAACTTAGCGAGTGCCTGGCCAATAGAAGGTACCTCATAAATATTGTTAATTGAATAAATAAATGAATAAATAATTAGATCCCATACTTCCATACTTTCATCTTATTCACTACTCTGTCACTGCTATTAACACCACTTAAGTTGTAGCTATTTAATGTGTTTCTTACTTCCAAATTCCATCTGACATTTTCTATCTTAATAAATTTTAGACTTTTGACATCAATCTAATATATTTTTTAAATTCCTATTAATAGCATTGGAAGTTATTTAAATGAATCCTAAATTGGAAACAGATGAGCTAACACATTAAGAATTCACTAATTTGCAGATGATTTTCATCCATTAGGTCACTGCAGAAAAATCTCACATTTAGAAAATAGTTCAAAGATCAATTTCACAAACATTTTAGCCTTAAACTTCACATACCCTAAATTTATCTTATCCAGGGAAATACAATAAAGTGTAGACATGTTACAGTTAAGTATAGCTCAAAATAGCTGGAAAGAGGCAAATTAGCATTTTGGAAAGCAGAATACTGGGTTAATAAATTACATTATGAGTAAAGTTAGGAGAGATAGATTATTATATTTTGAGAGTTTCTGGTACTCTTATCTTTAATTTAAAATTTTTCTCCACCACAGCTCTTGATAAAAAAAATAAAAAACCAAATAAATATGTGTGGTAATAAATTTTATAAGATTGTTATTTTATGTTTAAATATATTATTTTAAAAAGACTGATGTATTCTTGAATATGACATCCTATTTAAAATCAAGGGATATGTTTTCCCTTTGATAAAATGAATCTATAATTTTATAATGAAGTCTGATAGAAAAATACAAATCATATAATAGAAAAACCTGTCAGGGAATGTTTTTTTTCCTGTGAAATATCTGTTATTTTAAGTGAAAGATGCCTGCATAAACTAATTTGTGGCAACTTAATTTTTATTCATTCAATTATATTTAAGATTCCATGTATATGCATGAACACATAATTAAACTTTCTTGTAAGATTTGTCTCTAGACTTGAAAGAAAAAATATATATATTCTCAAAATTTGAGAATTATGATGCTACTGCATAAAACATAGGGAAGGATTATATGTCAATGGCTCTCTTTTGTATTCATGACAAAAAGAAAAACATTCCAAAAAGAATTGTAAATGAAGATCTGAGTTGTACAGGACAGGAACAAAATGTGCAATAAGCAGAAGTCTCTGGGGATGTATTTTTAAACAGGAGGTTTTGAAAATTCCAAATTTAGCTTCATAAAAAGAGGTAGTGCAAGTGTGAAGCATGTGGTCATTTTGGCACACTCAGTATATAACTTCTCTCTTTACCTATATAAGGATATAATAAAGCTTCAGAAATGTGCAAAGCAGAAATCTTCCAGTTCTGTTTATTCACTTTCAGTCAGGTAGTAAAATATCCTAATGTTCCATGAAGAAATCTTCAAAATGTACTACTGAAATAGCCTGCTAAAGAGAAATCAACAACTTCTTTATTTAGGCACTGAACAGTTTAAAGAAAAGGATCAGTGGTTTTTTTTGTCTTTTTTTTAAAGCCAACTATATCTGTGTCAGTCCATTTTACTAAGTTTTCATCACCTTTGCTGCATTTTTTTCATACCGACTTCCCTCGTTCCCTTTCTATCCTCCATTTACTCCAACTTTCTCTCAAGCTTTTTGTTTGTTCATTTGTTTGTTTGTTTCACTGTCCTTCATCTTTTCCCATCGTTTCTCCTTCTGGCTCTCTCTGGCCTTCTTTCACTACTGTAATTATTTCCCAGCCTCATATTTCTTTTAGACATTCAATTTCTAACACATTCTCCATTCACTTCTAATTGTACAATCCTTGGTCATGCTTTGTAAAGAAAGGCTTTCTTTCTCATGGTTATCGAAGATGCAGAGCAGTAATAAAGAGCCTCTAGGTGTGATGTGTATGATGTCACTGTGGCCCTCAATCTCAGGAGAATACCAGACTCTTCCTAGAACCTACGTATATGGCAAAAGCATCCACAACTGGGCAGGGGGAGGGGAATTCAAACCTGTTTGCGGAGGTTAATTTGTGGTGGCAAATTAAATGTGACATTCTGCCTATTTCTAGGGTGCTATGTGACTGTCAGTTATATTTTGAAGAATTTTTGATCCCCTAAGGACCATTATGGTTTTACATATAAGTTTAAATGCATATCTAGAATTCAAATCAACCAATATATGAATCTTATCTAAAGGAAACTTAACTTTCAGATACTAACAGCTGGTTAAATAGAGTCTCTGGCCGTCAAGACACAAATCATTCCTCACTCTCAGACACTGAATATACAAAAAGAGGACATGAATTAGCATAATATTCATGAAATGGAAGCTGACTTTGTAAACATTAATGACAGTTAACAAACATGCACTGTCAAAATGGTATGCAGTCATAAACTTGAATAATCAGCACAATCAAAATTTACCCCAGTAATACGCTTATACAATAAAATATATAAACCTAAATGAAGTCAATTATATAGCTTTACTAGAAATGTTAATTAAAAGACATACCATTCCCCTAAATAAGAAGATCGATATTGCAATGATGCTAATTGTGCAATTACAATTAGTGCAATTACAAACTATTTTGAAGGGAAAATTTGCACAGTAAATTTAACATACTGATGCTGAAAGAAAAAGTATATGAGAATAGCCAAGAGGAGTTTTAAAGAGAAAAATAATGAGGAAGACTTCCCTTTAGACATAAAAATTACTCTAAAACCAGAGTAATTCAACAATGTGATACTGGCAAAGAAATAATATGATTATTATAATAAAAGAGTCTATAACAAATGTGTAGAGATGTGTATATATAAATAAATGTAGAGTAAGATGAAAATAAAATTAAACAGATGAACTCCAAGGAATTTAACATAAACAGTGAAAGCAATACAGGAGGTTTTATTGTTTGTTTGTATTAATAATCTTGGGGTTAGGGAGGTATCTGACTGCCTCTATTTGAATTATGGCACTATCATTTAAAACTGCGTAACCCAGAATAAGTTATTTACCCATCATCTATAAAAGGGAAATTAATAGTATCCTACTCGTAAGGTTGTGAGGCTTCAATAAGATCATGCATATAAAAAGTGTTTAGGTGTCCAAAAAGAGTTAGCTAGGGTTTTTACTGTTAGCAGGCAAACAAAAGCCAGAAACCATAAGCAAAAAGAATGACATATGTAAATATGTCAAATCTTAGTTATTCTGTACAACAGATATCATGATAGAGGTAAAAGAAAAAAATGTATGTAAATATTTACAACATATGTATCAAAGGATATATTACTAGCTCTTTAATATAAAAAACAAGGACCCTAAGAAAAATAAGACAAATGTGAAGAACAGTGTGTTCCCAAGAGAAATATAAAGGTCCACAAACATAAGACATTCTTTTCAACCTCACTAACAATAATAAAAAAAAAATACATTTCCATTTTCCTAACTTACCAGCAAAAACTGTTATTCATACTATCGTAAAAGAGTCAGGAAAAAGACTTTCTCATGCAATTCCGATGAGAGAATAAATTGGTAAAACCTTTTATAAAGCAGTTTATGAATGTATATGGAAATTTAAAATATGCATTACCTTTCCCTTAACAGTTCTATTTGTATGAATTTAGCCTAAGAAACAGAGAAGTGTACAAAAACATACAAAGAGGTATTTCTTCACATTGTTAAAATAGCAAAATAAACCAACAAACTAAGAGGTAGCTCTGTTTTTTCTGAAGGGAAAATAGATCAACAACAATTTTCAGTAGGAAAAGGAAAGTTAAAGAATAGTACACGTAGTATAATCAATTCCATTTAAAACATATGTAGGTAGCAATCTAGCTTTACATTTGCACAGAAAAAGTTCTGGAAGAATATGCATTAAACTGTAATCAGTGGTCATCTTGGTGGGGTTAGATTATGGGAAGTTTTCACTTTTTAATGTATACAGTTTGGTATCGTTTGAATACTTTTTAAAATTTAGCAAGTGCTTTTATAATAAGAAAAAATAGAGATTTCTATTTTGGAAAAAACAAAAGATTAAGAAACTCATAATAATTACTTTCCTAGTTTCAGATTCTCACACAATGCTAACAGCTACCTGCCTTTTAAAAAACACTTTTTGCTTAGGTTTAATAAGGTCCTTGTCAAGAATTAATAGATACTTAAGTGTTAACTTCCTTTTTCAAAGAACTACAATTAAAAGAGCTACATAAAGAAATTCACAAGGATGTTTCTCAGTTCAGGGTTTAACTTGCAAGTAACATCTCCATTAGTATTTGAAACCAAGAATTATAAACCATATCAGGCAGAGCATTTAAAGAAATCTTAATAACAGGAATGGGTACAATTTAATTCAACTTTCAAATTTTTCATACTTAAAAAACTAAGAAGTTTCCCATACAATCTAAACCTTGCACCTTTTATCATAGTTTTTAAAAGGAGAGAGTCACCTTTTGCTCATTAATGGCAAACTAATTCATTTCTTTCAGAAACTATAGTTATGTGGAAAATTCATGATCATTACACTGGGAAGAAACCAAGATACTCTTTTTCATCAAAGCAGGGTATTGGAATCTTCTTGAGATAAGATATTTTGCATTTTCCAAGGTTTTTAACATTTTTACTAAAGCAAGCTCAAACTATATTTAAATATGGAAGGCTACCACCCAATTTAGTGAAGAATTTCACTTCCTCAGGAAGCAGAGGAACAGCCCTATGACTAGATATTATATCCCTCAGAAATGATCAAGTTACATTCCTCTAAAGAAGAATAACTTCCCTATCTCTGAGGCATAAAAAAAAAAAAAAATTAACATTACTGTTCTTAGTTTAGTCCTTATTTATCCTGCCAAAAGTACATTCCCCAGATTGTCTTAGGAAGCGTCACGTTACAAAGCAGAGAATTCTGCACCAACACTCACCAGATGTCTAATTTTGTGAAAGCACAGTGTACACATCTGTAAAATAGGAATAACATCACCTGCTTTATAAGGATGTTACAAAGACTAAAGGAGATACTGACACTAATATGCATTATACAATATAAGGGCTTAGTAAATTCTACTCCCTTTCCTGCTTGTCTGTAGCCAGGATAACTCATAGTGAACACACCAAGAAAGAAATAAACTTGCAAAATATTACAGAAATTGTAATTGTATAATTATATGATTTTCAAAGTACGTTTTCTTGAAAAATACAGTGCTAATTTTTTTTAAGTGAGGTCAACCGAAGTAAGCAACAGGCATGTCACATTGTTATTTCTATTTTTTTAAACAATATATTCACCTCGGACCAACAGAACATCACTAAAAGCTTGTTGACCAGGAATCTGATAGCCTCACTCCTAGGTTACTGAGCTCACCATGAGCTCAGTGCATCTCCGTATCTGGGTTATGACAGAAGCCTGGCGTCACTTCGCCTACATTCAATCCCTCACACACTGGAGTCATGACTTCTCTCCTGCTCCGCAGCTTCAAGTGATGACCTACTGTCTGCTTAATCTCTTTTGCCTGATACTCAAGGTTCTCAGTATTCTGACCATGCCTTCCCTATCCGTACTGCAAGCCAAACACAGATTCTCTACTCTAAGTTAGGGCGATGTACTCACAGCGAAACACCACACAGATATCTGTCTCTATACAGATGTTCATGCTATCCCCAGGCTTAGCACACTCTTTCCTCCTTACTCTTGTGCAAGCTATTCCCTTCTTCAAACCCCGTTAGAGACCCACCCCTTCCTCCACCTGCCCCAGTGAAATCATGAATGCGTATGTATACACACACTTACAGCCAGTTCCACAGAATTCATTGCATCTATCGGTTTCATTTTTATGTTCATACTATTAATCCATGGTTTGCTTTACTTGACTGTTTCACATGGCCCTCAGTTCTGAATAGTCACGGCTAGTATTATTCTATTTTCAATCCTTAAGCAAACTTTTATGTAAATATAATAACATCAAAATCTTTACTGATGTAAAAAATAAATATTTGTTCCCCTCCCTCCCATCACAAACACTCTTGGAAAGAATTATGGCATACATTTAATATTCACCCACAAATCACTGAATTTTTCATTTTGTTAAGGTCTTATTATAATCTCTTTTCTAATCACTCATGATAAGAGCATTATACATTTCCACTGTTATTCCTGTTGCTTCGTACATATACCGTGTACTTGTGTGTGCCAGGCACTTATGTGTACATTATATAACCTAATTTTGAAAAACTATCTGCCAGAGTAGGCATTTTAACTCCCTTTGTGAAGGGGAGAAAAGTGAGACTGAGAGGGCCAAGGTCACAAAGCAAGTAACAGAGCTGACTGCCACACAAGGACCTCCAGATTCCAAGGTCTCTCTGCTGCACTCTGCTTCTGCCTGGCCAATGTGTATCCTCATATTTTACCCACATTAAATGTCAGGCCTCTTAATGACATTCCAAATTTAAAATCAACTATTATGAAAATATCAAAAATCAAAATGAAATTCTTTTGAGATCCACAAAACAGCAAGTTAATTTTTTTTTTTTTTTTAACTACACTGAGAAC
>RJWJ010041843.1:0-13314 GCA_004363605.1 Indri indri | reverse complement strand
GAATGTTCCATTGTTTTTCATGCTGGATTTTGGTTATCTTATGTCTCTGGGTGAGGCTATTACATATTCATATGTGAAGGCGATATCCTAATTGACCCAAGAAAGAAATGATGCATGAGTGAGATTCGGGAGCATGAGCAGTTGTTCTGAATGATTTACTGCTAGTTGTGAATATTTTTCTATCTTCCTGTTTTTTTCTTGTTTTAATTTTAAACTGTATTTATTTAATTAATTTATTTAATAAACCTTATTGATGATGTATTTTGCCTTATGATATCTATGATACATGTTCATTGATATATTTTTAGTTTCCTATGAATATTTCATACAAATATTCTACAATATTTTCTATTAATAAGTTTTAGGATGGGTTTTCACATTTCCATATGAGAGACTGTTTCTGTAAATGTCACGGCCCTGCTAACTTCTCATGTACAGTGCTGCTGTGATGAAGTCACAATCCAGCCTTAAACTTTTTTTTCCCTATTAAATAATTTGTTCATTTGATCTGATTGTTCAAAATGTTTTTCCTTATTTCAAAATTTAATAACTTTATGTGACTATATCTGTTGGTAGACAATTTTAAATGAGATAATTGCTTTTAATATGGTGACTTCCAAATTCTATTTCTTTGAAACTATTCCCTGGAATTATATTTTATTTAGTTTTTGGCGAGGGAGGTGCTGGACTCCAAAAGTATGTGTGCTGGATTCCCTTTGCCCTTTGTATTCCTTATCTACCATTGCTGCCTAATTTATGGTTTGTGTACCTTTCTTTCTCCTTATTAGTAGCCATTCCAAGATTACCTTTCAGTACTACCTCTGTATGCTTTCTCTTTTTGATACTACCTCTTTCTGTACTTCTTCTGTTTGTTCAAATGTCATATCATGGTGATGAGTAAGTAATTCTGAAAGCCCACATTATTATCAGGGTAGCAGTCTACCCTTGGTTTTTGGGGAGCTCTTGCCTGAAGAATGACCAGACTCACCAAAGTGTCAAGTCCAGACTATTATCCTGGTCCTCTGTCTCCCTGCTTGGAAAAAATCACCAGCAGGGCCAATGTGACAGAGTAACCTCAGGCAGAAAGCAGTTTCACACAAGCTGCTCTTTACTGTAGAAAAAAATGGGTCTGTCTGACTGACTGACCCACTCCTTCTCTGAATTCTTGGATTGTTTCCTTTCATTAGCCCAGTCCAAGGGAGGGCTCTCTCTGTGGGATGTTATGAAATGACTAATAGGTGTCATGTATATACTAGCTGTTTCTCCAAAAGCCCACCTGCAGGGGATGGGGCAGGGGGTGGAGTGAACCACAATGCAGATTCAAGCTAATAAGCTAATGGCATAATAATTACCCTTAGGTTACTCTAGGTCATCTTCTGAAGCTTATCGTGCCTGAGCTGGGGAATTCCCAGACTGATAAAGCATTCCCTCCTTCCCCAGGTGTAGCAGTTGCTTGGAATAGAATTAAGGGTGGGGCAACACCCAAATGGAGTGCCTGCCCTTATCCTTCTTCCCAGTGGAGCAATTGCTGAAACAGCACAAAAGCAGAGAACCCTTGTCCTGAGAAGAGCCAGAGATTCTATCTACCTAACATTTTGACATTATTTCACTACTTCCTACACGAGATCTTGAATATACAGTTTCCTTCCCTCCTGCTTTTTTTAAGGTAATACTTCACTTGTATTAAAAAAAAAAAAAAGTCAAAATTTTTGGTCCTGATTTTGTCTGCTCTATTATGACATATTTTGGTGTTTTCTTTAATCATTTACTTGGTTTATATCTTTTATATGAATGTTTCCATTGTTATTATAGCTTTAAAGATTTCCAGGAAGTAGTAAATGTTCACTCTATATCATAGTCTTCAAACTGGAACTTTAACTTTTTTAAATTGAAGTTATAACACATCATTTTTACTTTTTATATTCTAATAAATTAATATGTTTCTAAAATGAACTCTGACATAGATTTAGATTTTTCTTGCATCTCACAGAGCTTGACATGTTTCGCAGTGTTTCAGTTTAAAACATTTTGATTTCCCTTTAGTTGGCAAGATTAAAAAAAAAAGTACTTTTATAAAATTCAAACATATATTCTAAATTATTTTTATTGTGGTCTCCCAGTTACATTACATTGAGTTATGAAAAGGTATCTTTATAGGCTCATTTGAAATGTGCTATGACTTATTTTGTGATTGAGTATATAGTCGAGATTTTGTAAATGTTTGAGGCTTGAATATATCTTTCGTTGGCTGTAGGTCTTCTCTCTCACCACCCTTAAATATGCATGCATATATGTGTATACATATATGCAGAAAACAAAGATTTTTAATTTTTCTAATTTAATTTTTACATTCTAAGGTATTTGTTTCAAAATGCTTTATTTGTGTTTAATTGAAGAGAATGATATATTAACATTAGACTTTTTGTCAATTTCTCTTTTTTTTTGCTTTATGATATTATATTTGATATTATTATTACCGTATTATTCTTTTTGACTATTAGTTGCATTAGTTACCTATTTCCGATGTATCAAATTACCACAAACTTAATGGCTTAAAACAACAGAAAACTATCTTATAGTTTTGGAAGTCTCACTTAAATGAATCTCACTGGACTCAAATTAAGGTTAGTTGACCACTTTCTATGTCTTCCAAGCCCCCAAGAGCCAGTCACGTCTTTCTCACATTACATCACTTTGACATGGATTCTACTGCATCCCTCTTCACCATTTAAGGATTCCAGTGATTATATTGGGACCACCTGCATAACACAGGCAATTCCCTTTAAGGTAAGCTGATTAGCAGCCTTAATTACATTGCAATTTTTATTCCATTTTGCCATGTAACATAATATATTCATGTGTTTTGGGAATTAGGGAATGGACCTCTTTGGGGAGCCATTATTCTTCTCACTACAATATTTTTCTGGTTTATTATTTCTATCACTTTATTTTCAAATATATGGATGATGTTCCTTTATTATGCTTAAAATAAACTAGAGAAATATGGGTCTTTTTTTAGCTTGATCTATTAATCTCTATTTTAACAGGTAAATTGATAAATTTGATGTATTATAATTACTGCTAAATTTGTTTAACCATACTTTCTCATTTTTATTTTCTTTTCATCATGTTTTTTATTGCGTCTCTTTTTCATTTGCCTTTATAACCTTTATTCATATATCTTTTTATTTTCACTCTGATTTCCTTTCACTTTTTATACAAAGCTATTCACGACTTTAATACAGCTTGTTTACTCAGTGCATTTTCCAGTCTATGTTTTTGTTACTGTTGAATAAAATTATAACTGCAACTTTTAAAATACAAAGTACATTTCTATAGTCATTAAACAGATTTACCATTTTATACTGAATTCATCATCACATGTTTGTAGCTTCTTACTTTATCTTTCTGTCTTCATTTTTCTTTTCTATAAATAAATCCTACACTAATTACTCCATGAAAGTTTTGTAGGTTACACACTTTCTTTGCTTTTTTTATATCTGAAAATATGCACTTTGATTAATACATTTGGCTGAATATAGAATTTGTGGTGTATATTTCTTCAATGCTTTGAAGACAGTAGCCCATTGTCTTCTTCATCTGGAATTGCTTATTCTACTAATTATTCTGTGATTATTCTGTAATTAGTCTAATTTTGTTCCTTCAAATATCATTTTGCTTTTTCAGGTAGTTTTAATATTTTTCTCTTTAACATTGGTACTTTGCTATTTCATTCGTCTTTAGGTGTTGGTTTATTTTTATATATCTGTGTTGGCACTTCATATAAATATTCCATTTCATCTATGGGCTAATTTTTCAACAATCGAGATAAATTCTTAGTTATCGTATCTTTGAATATATAATTTTCTATTACCTCTATTCTCTTTTGCTGAAACTCTTCTCAGACATATATGGAAATTTTGTTAATCATTCCCCCTTGCCTTTTAAAAATCTCTCATATATTTTATTGATTTTTCTATGTAGTGCTATCTGGATCAATTCCTTGTTAGTAGCATCCAGTTAGTATATTTTCACTTTGCTAAGTTGAGTCTAGTTTTTCAAAACATTCTCAAGGTTTCTAATTACAGACTATCACTTAGGATAGTTTGACTTAACAATTTTTGGACTTCACAACATTGAGAAAGTTATATGCATTCAATAGAAACCATACTTTAAGTTGCCATACAGGCATTTTATTTTTCACTTTCAGCACAGTATTCAATAAAGTATTAACACATGAGATATTCAACACTTTATTATAAAGTAGGCTTTATGTTAGATGATTTTTCCCAACTGAAGGCTAATGTAAGTGTGCTGAGTAAGTTTAAGGTAAGCTTAGCTAAACTATGATATTCAGTAGGTTAGGTGTATTAAATGCATTTTTTAACTTATGATGGGATTATTAAGATGTAACCCTGTCCTGTATTTCTTTGTATATCTGTGTATAATGCTTTTAAAACATGCCCACAATTTTTTTTTTTTTTTTTTTTTTTTTTTTTTTTTTTTTTTTTTTTGGATACAGAGTCTCACACTATCACCAAGATATAGTGCAATGGCCTGATCACAGCTCATTGTAATCTCAAATTCCGGGGCCCATGCAATTCTCCTGCCTCAGTCCCCCAGGTACCTGGGACTACAGGCACACACCATCATGCCATGTGGACATGCTTGGCTACATGACAACAAATTTAAGGACACTCCTCTCACAAAAACTGAGCCTAATTTTTCTCCCTTTAAAAATCGTCCAGACAGTGACAAACTTAAAACAAAACAGCATGTGGAAGAAATGATGCATTATGGCTGCTGAAGCTAGATCATAAAAGGAGAGAAACCTTCTGCCTGCTTTTTCCCCTCTCTCTCTCTCTCTTCCTCTCTCTCCTTCCTTAACCATAAATTTTAGGTCTGAGTTGCCATGTACAATGAAGTCAGGCTATTATAAAATCATCCGTGTGGGGAAGCCATATGTAGACATCATGCAAAAATAAGACTGATGCTCAAGGAGACCACCTGACCCTCAGCTGCTCTAGGCCCCAGCTGAATTGCAAGTCTTTACAACTTGGGTGCTAGCCAAGTAAATTAGCAAGGCTTCAGGTAATTCAAGCTCCCAGCTTTTGAAGCATCCTAGCTGATGCCAACTGGAACAGATAAATCTCTTCTGCTAAGCCCTACCCAAATTCCCAACACACAAAATTTGTAGGATAATAAATGTTGGGTTTTTGTTTGTTTCTCACTGATTTAGGGGGTAGTTTTTATGCAGCCATAGTAATTGGACTGTAATTTTGTACCAGGGTTTGAGTACCACTGTAATAAAATCCTAAAGGTGTGACAGTGACCATGAGACTAGGTGGCAGCTAGAAGTTGGAGGGGGTTTGAAGGAGCTGTTATTGGAAGCCTGACATTCCTGAGGAGTCTGTCAGTGAGAGCTTAATGGAACATGAGGAAAATGGCTTTAGAGGGCTAGAAGAAAGGTATTCTAGTTGTAGTGGTGGGCTATTTAGCAACCCCTTTATCTGAATTACCATGGAATCAGGTAACTGAATGATGTAGCTAAGGAAATTTGTACGCAAATTGTTTAAAGGTACTGCCTGGTATCTGGATGGCTATAGTAAAATTTGACAGGAGGTATTCTATAGGAATAATTGTCAAATACAAAGAAGTCAGGATTTTCTTCTACCTTTAGCCCCTCCAAGATTCTCACATTAAGAAAAGATTACAGAGTAAATATTAAATCCAGATAGAACTTCAGATGCTTCGATAAAACCTGAGAAAGATATAAAATGATGTTTTAGGAAACTGTGCAATTAAACAAAAGGATATGGAAGGGTTATGAGTGTCTCACCTATCCTTTCTATTAAACAATAGAGCTCATGACACTCTTTAGAGTATTGTCTCTCAGCAGTCTTACAGGAAGCCCAGAGTCAAGAAGAGTTTATCTCTCAAAGATATTTCTGTGTGTGTGTGTGTGTGTGTGTGTGTGTGTGTGCTTTGTCTAGTGGTGTGGGTTATAAATTGATTTATAAGAAACCTACACAGTTTAAAAAGAATTATATTAGTTTGGACTTAAGTGGAAGAGACAGTACAAAAGGAAAAGAGGACTTTGAGTTTCCAAACTTCTGTGAGCATGTAGCTGGCTGAGGAAACAACTTAGCTGAAAATACCAGATAAATCTTATGTAAAAGTATGGATAATTTGAGAGGTAGTACCACAGACCTAGAAAAGAAGAACCAAGAGTCATAGAAATCATTCTCAAGCATTAAGAATGAGCAATAATCAAGAAACTAGTTTTTATGTACCTAATATTTTCCATTTCCTTCTGCTTACACAGGTAATCAACAGGGCACAGTCTCAGGCAGTGATCTCACTTTTTATCAGCCTAGTTGTTTTGAAAGAGAGACAGAATGTCGATCCACATGGCCAATTTGAAATTTTACCCTACATAGGAGGAGATGAAAATGACCCAAAGACCAAAGTAACACACTGCTTGTTGACACACTGCTTTGACAGCCCCGTTCTAATTGTAGGCCATGAATTTATTGTAGCCCAATGTGCATGTTTGTTTGATTTTCTCCAGAATTTCAAGCAGCCATAGACAGAGTGTCTGGCAGACGGATCAATCCAAGGCTGGAAGTTTGCTGGCGGCTATAAAAAAAGGTAGTGGAGCAAGAAGTTGAGTATTCACACAGGGTGTTGAGCTTTATAGAAAGCATCATTGCATAGGCATGGGAATGAAAATAGGAGAGTGTTGATCAAGACAGGGGTAGAGATCAGGGAATTGGGAGCCCCCTTGTGTGGATGACCTACCTACTTCAGAACAAATGGGTGATGGATGGAAGTATAGGAAGGTGAGTTCAGAAAGTATTAGTAGAATACTTGAATTTAATATTTCTGATCTAGACACTTTAGGATGATTTAATTACTCAAAATATGGTCATGTGAGTAAGTAAAATGGAAGTAACCTTCACCAGAATTGAATAATTCAATTTAAAGCATTGGCTTGGGGATCTTCATAGACACCAAATTCCCCAGAATGATGGCAGTGCTAAAAGATAATTAGTTACCTGATAAAATAAGCTAGGCAATGGTGAAAGGCTGAGATGTTGATGGGTTGACAAGATTAGTGACAAAAGAATATAGTCATTCATATTTTTTTCACAAAGTAGATTTTTAAGGGTATATGTTATAAATATTGTACAAATGAAGTAAATAAAATATACGTATTTATTAAATGCTGAAAATATTGCCAAAATTGTGTAGGAAAAAAGGTTAACAGTATTTCATGTCTTTGTGTTTTCTAGTTTTGCACATTTTTATTTCATTGCCGTGTAGCTTTTTTATGATAAAACAGTGAGAAATAGATATATTTAAAGAATATACTTTTGAAAAACAATGGAATCTACATATATGTTTATTTATTTGTGTCACTATTATTGTGATTGAATATGTCATGGTTCTTATAAAAAACAATTTATCAATAAGGGATCTTATGATATTTTGCAAGAAATATTAAATATGCAGTCAAGAACATTAAATAATTGACCTAATTATTTTATTTGAAATCTCTTTGCCTTTAGAAAATGCCTCTCTCTGTCTTTCTCTCTTTCTATTTCTCTCTCTCTTATTTTTACCATCTGTAAATAAGTGGGTTATTACCGGATAGTCCTTAAGATTATTTCCCAACATTTGCATTATATTGTTTTAAGTATTTGTTAATAATTTACTATGAGCTAATCATTATAAATAGTCCTTAAGATAGAAGGCAAAGATGGAGATAAAATTCCTGACTATAAAGCTGTTAAAATTGAGATGATCATATAATCATAATGTCCCAGAGGATATTTTCCTGACCGATGTGTATAAATATCATGTACAGTGTTTGGAGTGTCCCTTAATGAGATTCTAACATAATCATCCTTGTCATGATTTTGCTTGAAAACAATTTCACTAGAATGTTCAGTAATTTCTTTATGCCTATGTCATATCAATAGGGATGAAGGTGTCATATCTTTAAAGAGTGACATCTGGTGGCTTCAAGTGAGTGTTGCAAAGTTATTATATTTAAATTTTAATATAAATGAGAGATAGCAAAGATGCAAAGGTCCGTGATAAAACTTGACAAATATCTTTAAAGCTATATCTTTTAAAAACATGCTAATATGTAACACACATGTAATTTTACACTTCATAATTGTGATATAAACTCAACTATTAAAAAGTAAAAACAAACCAAAAAACTCTTAGCCCAGTATTAAGTTTTGTCATTCTATAAGAATGGGAAAATTTCCATAATACCATAATTTTACGTTTACTTTTTATATTATCTATTCCAAAAGAGAGAATTTTTATTTGAAAAAAATGGCCATTTATCTGAAAAATCCCTGTCATAGTCCTGACTTTATAAGAAGTAAGATATAAATAACAGGAAAAGCAAGGTTTCTTTCTCCCCGTTAGGATATTTTTAAGACTATGTTTTCATTAAGGCTTTTTTTAAAAACTATTTTTTCTTGCATCTGCTGAATCAAATAACTGAATTATGATCTCCTCTGAATAACTATAACTTCTCTCATCTCTACTATTTCAACTCTGCAAAAGATTGAGAATTATAACTGGAAAACACTTTAAGGGCATAAAGTATCTTTGATTTCTCTGAAGTCTTCCTTGCAACTTGAACAGTGCCAACAGTGCTAAGAATAAAGTTATGTGTTCAATAAATTCTTCCTGAAACGAGTCATCCTAAATCTTCCTCATTTACCATTGTAATCATTTCCCTTTCCACTCCAGGGTATCCTCTAGTTAATACAACTTCCCGTTCTAAGGCTAAACTTTCTGCCTATTCTCTTCATCCCACCTCTTATTATCTCCTCAGGGAATTTGCTCCACCAATTACGCATTCTCGTTCCAGATTTTTCAATCATTTGCCTTTCATTTGACTTATTTTCTTTTCTGCTTAAAAAATGTGTCTCCTCTAAAGTTGAAAAGAAATCAAGCCAGCCAACCGAACAAGCAAACAAGAAACAAGAAGAAACACTTTACTTCACCATATACTTGTCTTTATATTTTTTCATGACCAAAATTCTAAAATGTGTCAACTTTTTTGTTTCTTTTTTGTATATCCTCATTTACAGCCACTTTAACAGTCTGTCTCCAGCATTTTATCAAAACTTTTTATTTCAATTTCCTCTCTCTCAGTACTTTTTTGGTCCTCAAGAAATTATGTTGGGATTCCCACATTTATCTCCCCAAATCCAGCTGTGTCTGCTATCCAAAATGGCATTCTGTACATTGCACACTCCTGTGCCCTTGTATTTTAAGGATTATGGAGTAATAACTTACTTTACCCAAATTCCCATCTCATTAGTTTGACAATATATGATAAATGTAAGAGAACCTATGTATGCCTAGTTTTCTCATCAGTAAAGTGATGATAAATGCTAGAGACTTACCTCATAGAAGTGCTGTTAGGATTAAAAGAACTAAATACAGATAAAGCACTTAGAACGGTACCTTGGACATAATAATCATTCAGTAATATTAGCTATTGTAATTGGGAGCATTCTTATAATTCCCTATATTAGACTAAATTTAAAACCCTCTCCTCAATTTTCCCAAAGACTTTATGAGGGAGAATCATGGACTGACTTCCTGCTCTGACTTAAGATCCTGTTCAGTGCTGACTGGTCTTTCTTCTTGAAGCTGCCATTTTGTCTTCAGATTTCTTTTCCTGTGCCTGAAGATAGGTCCCCTTTATTCAACCACCAAGCACCACTATGCAGAGTTCTTGCAGGTAATCAACTTTGAGTTTTTAGACATACTGGAAGAGGAATACAGCACTGCACAGAAGATGGTATGACTTCAAACTGGTCCCATGACACCAGCGTTCTTAAAGTTCCTTGGCTCTCTGAACCATAATGAAGTTCTCTCTGGCTCTCATTCATTTGGGGCCCCTACCCAGCACGATTTTGCTCAGGCCAACTTCAATCATCTTTCTCATCCTTCTCATTTTCCTCGAAGGAAAAGAAGGCTCCTTTTCAGAGGCTCCTTTCCACCAACATCAAGTCTCAGTTCATAGACGCTAATACAAAAATTTCTGTTACCTTATTAAAGTCAGTTTTAAATTTTATTGAAATCTCTTCCTTATAGGCAAATTTTTCAGATTTCTTTTTTAAAAAAGACTTTTAAATATCCTAAGTAAAAAAGCCAACAACTGCTGAGATGAACTCTATCCCATCTCCATATTGGAGAAATGAACGCATTAATTTATGTTTAAATAATATTAGTGTCCTTTCTCCTCTATAGAGATCATGCCAGACATTTTCTATAGCCTAACATTCTCCCTATCATTTTACTTTGTATTGTTCTTGTTCCAGTTCACTTTCAACAGGATGTCTTTTTATTACTTTAGCCTTAACATGAGTAAAGACAGACTTCTATTTTAGTTCAAATCGTTCACTTTATCTGAATTCCCTCCAGTTTTATAGTCCTGTAAACAAAGATTCCTTCTTATTTCTTTCTACCGTGAGTCTCCCACATGAAGACAGTTCTCCAGATATATTTCTTCTGCATAGATAATTAAAGTAACTTGGTTTTTCATTTATAACTGTCATCATGGACTTGGTGAAACTAAAAGTTCTGAACCCATTGAAGTTCATATGAAATGATAGTGTGGTCATTTCTTGCTAGATAGACAGATACGTGTAAAGTGAATCTTTCGCAGTGAACACTCTCTGATGTTTTTCTTATAATACGGATACATATGAGGCATAAGTGTGTGTGTTTATATATTTTTCTACTTTTTATGCATATATTTTACACTTTTATAAGTACAATTTGGAAAAAAATGATAAAAGGACTGACTTGGCTAAGGTAATATGTGACAAGTGGTAGCATCTCTCTTTACCTACATATCTGAATCTTGATGTAATCTTATCTCAAATCAAGCTCAGTTAACTACTCTTTAACTGATCTCAGCACTTTGTTCGGCACTTTATAAATTCAATTAAATAACTATATATAAAGATAATTTTAATGTATTACATGTTCTATACAACAAGCATTCATATTCAAAATATATGTTTCAAATATAGTAAAGTACAAGTTATTTACAGACCTAATTACCACAATAACAGCACAAAGCAATGGAAATATCCAATCTGAATCTGGCTGAAGTCCTCTTATTTTATTATTTTAGATAGTGGTGATTTATTGACCTTTTGAAGTTCACATTAGTCTATGTCAGATGCTTAACCTTTTGCATATGAACTGATACATTAATTTCAGTCCATCATTCTGAAGTTGCTAAAGGATCAAAAGTTAAGTGAAGAGTTGTCATTTATTTTTATATCTTCAGTTCCAAATATTGTTATTATGTACTTAACAGATTTATGCACATTGAAACATGAAGATCGTTTTCTGCTTTCTACTGTGTTCTGGAAAAAAGAATACATTCTACCAATTTTTTAACCTCTAAAGAGATTAGTATCTTTGACAGTGTTAAGAGAAGATGAAAGCTTACACTGATGATACAGATACTAGGTTGAGATCTGAATGATAAAGTTCTCCACAGGTCTACATCAACTTTTCTATTATATAACTAATAACCTCCAAATATGACAGTAGAGGTTTTGCTATTTAAATATTTGGCAGCAATTTAGGTAGACTGTATAAGATATTAATGGTTTTGAAAGAAGGTGCAAATTCAAACTGACCTATAGAAAAATATAAGATAGCATTGTGAGTGTTCAAAGGGTGAGAAACATTTTGGGAAATGAGTTCATGAAAATTATTTTTAATGTATATCTTGAAGGCTAAATTAGCCCTATGTTTAGTGTGGAGGCTAGTCTAATTATCTCTTTTTAAATGTTATGCTTAGATCATATTTAGGAAGAACTCCCCAATATTCTTTTGTATTTAAATTCAATCTATTTTGCCTATAATTTCTCATGGAAATATACACTTCTAACTTTTAATATATTTTTAGTATAAGATACCTCTCACTCTGGGTTGTATAGATGTTTAGGTTAGGAATTACAAGCTTCTGGGGAAGTATCAGTTTATATTAGAAAAAACCTGAGTCAGACTGATTTGTGTTCAAATTATTTATTATTCTTGGTTTCTTCAAGTGTCATGTGTGCACTAGTGGTAATTTTCAGGGTTTATAATAATGGTCAAATTAAATACGCGTATTACATTAGATACGTATATAACTCAAGAAATGCAATTTATTTCTAATACTTACTTTTTAAATTACATTGAGGTGATAAGAATTCCCCTTAAGAGTGATGTGTTGAACTTACACCATTGTCACCTTTTTTCTGAGAAACTCTGCTAAAATAATAGAAAAGTGAAAACTTAGTAACAACAAAAAGTACATAAAACCATAAAGGCAAATACAATATAAAAAGAAAATTCTGCTGTAAAATTTTGGAGGCTAGAATGCAGGTAGATTATAGTTTTCTTATTTAGTATACTGGAAAAATCTGACCTGCAAGCCCTGCAAAAGTAAGTCCACAATACAAGAAAATTCCAGGAATGGAAAAATAAATATTTCTAAGTGAGGATATGAGTGGAAAAAGTTGAATGGCTAAGGATTTTAAATCTGTGAATCCTCTTTCCCTTCCACAGAACTGTACTACTATGCCTACCTAAAATATCAATGGAAAACTACAGGTTTGTCTTCTAGTCTAGAGAATTAAACCAGAGTCTCAATGACAGCCATACTGAAAATAGAGTTTTAGGGGAAATATGCACATTAACTGGTGGCATTCCTTCACAACATATTCTCAAATACTCTGTGTGAGACTTTTATCTTCCAGGCAAAAGATGAAAGAATTCCTTTCTGAGAAAACTGACACGTCTAAAATGAAAATATCAGCAGATATTGACAATTGAGCACACCTGATATAATGACTCAGCCTGTTTGTGGGAAAAGCTCACTAATCAGCAGGTCTCTCCATACACTTTAACTTAACAGTCCACTGATTATTGCCCCATACTTCAACAGGAATGGGATACAGAACATCTTCAACATGAGGCAGAGATCAAACATGGAAAAGAAAAGAAAATTAGGACAAAAAGAAACATTGAAATGAGTAGAAGAAAACATTTTAAACATACTATAATATCCTCCAGAGAAGATATTTAAGTCATGAAGCATAAATTGGAGTTATAAAGAAGACACATGCAGAACACCATGATGGACTCTAGAAAGTAGAAAATGTGATAGCAAAATTTAAAATTCACTAGTGGTCTTGGCAAATAATTTTGAAAAAACACCCACAAAGTAAAACAGTAATGGCAAAAAAAAGTAGATGAATAATA
>RJWJ010041842.1:0-13302 GCA_004363605.1 Indri indri | reverse complement strand
AGAATACATCTGCAAAAGTTGTGAAGTTTTCTACATTCATAGCTATAAAACATTGCTGAGAAAAAGTGAAGAAGGCATAAACAGAGAAGCATACCATGTTCACAGATTGGAAAACTCAATATTGTTAAAATGCCAGTTATCCCCAAAGCTATCCACAGATGTAATGCAATGGCCCAGTCTTTTTGTTTGGTGGAAATTGAAAAGCTGATTTTAAAACTTATATGGTAGTATAAAGTACCTAGAATGGCTCTGAAAATCTTTAGAATAAGAACAAAGTTGGAGAGCTTATACTACAAAATAGAAAGACTTTCTATAAAGCTATAGTCATTAAGATGGCTGGTATTGGAGAGATGGGGTTCAAGACATACTACGCCAAAATACGGCACCTTGGCATTTGAGAGAACGGCAGAAGCAGGAAGGCCACTTTCACCTTCCCCTTGCTTTTCTCCCTTGAAACAGGTCATGAGACTTTCCTATGAGAGGTGCCCTCTCTACACCCTGGGGAAGGAGCATCCTTATCTCTGAAGACACAGGGACACAGAGAAGAATCTGAACAAACAGATCTTGCTAAGGCCTGTTCACTGCCCCCTCCCCAGGTTATTACCATTAGATCATACCCTCGTGGTCTAATCATACTTCTCCATAATTACTCATCTCTTCATCAAACTTAAGCATAAAAATACACATTTACCTGTGTTTTGGGGTCTTCATTTTTTTTTTATTAAGGATTCCATGCCATGTGAAACATATTAAATTTATGTGCTTTTCTCTTGTCAATCTGTCTTTTGCTATAGGGCCCTCAACCACAAACCTAGTGATGGGAAAGAAAGATTTTTTTCCCTATAGGAGCAAAGAAATATCATTCTAATGGATACTGATGGAACAGATTCGGGTCCGAAAGTACTTCCACACACATATACGCCATTATCTGAAACAGATGCCCCTGCAACTCAGTAGGTAGTGGAGAACTTTCTCAGTACGTGTGCCTAGATCCAGTTAGATATCTTTCGGAAAAGAAATGAATCTTGATTTCTCCTTTATACCATACACAAAAATCATTTATGGATCATAGTCCTAAGTGCTAAAGGCAAAACAATAAAGCTTCTAGATGAAAAGATAAGATAATATCTCCATGATCTTTGGATAAATTTTTTTCTTAAAAAGAGACATTAAAGTGAATTAACCATGAAAGAAAAGATTAATAAATTGGCCTTTATTAAATTTATTAACTTCTATTGATCAAGGGACAATATTAAGAAAATGAAAAGGAAAATCACAGACTGGGAGAAAATATTTGTAAGGCACACATCCAGCAAAGAACTGAACTTCTATCTAGAATTTCATAAAGCGCGACTACAAACCAGTAAGCTAAAAACAGATAATCCAATTAAAATGTTTAAAAGAGCAGAACAGACACGTTACAGCAGGATATTTAAATATCTAATGTGCATATGAAAAGTTGTTCAACATCATTAGTCATCAGAAAATACAAATAAGAATGTGATGCTCCCATATGCCCACTACAATGGCAGTTGTGATGCTTATGAAGGAACTGGAATCTCATGCATCGCTGGTGGGAGTGTAAATTGGCATCCTTCGGAAAACTTGCAGGAAAACTCGTTTTCCTTTGGAAAGGTACACATGTGCCTGCCCTATGACCTCGCAATTTCCCTCCCCCATTTCTCTCTCTCTCTTACCCCATACAAACGCATGTATCCAGAAGAAATGATTACGACAAATGGCACATACAAAAATACTCGTTGCAGCTTTACTCAACCCAAATATTCATCAACGGAAGGGGCAGGTATGTTGTGATATATTTACGTGTTTTAATATTACAAAGCAAAAAAAAGAACAAACTACTGCTGTGTGTAATACATAGATGACTCTCACAGACACAAAAGAGTAGGATTCTATTTATTTGAAGGTCAAGAACAAAGAAAACTAATTCGCGGTGCGAAAAGTCAGAATAGTTGTAACCTCTTGGAGGTTACATGGGAAAGAGCAAGGGGGGAGATTTCCAGGGCTGAGTATGTTCCATATCTTGCTCTATATGGTGGTTACCAGGGCTGTATATATATGTAAAAAGTCTTAAAGATGATTAAAGATGTGTGCACTTCATTGTGTACATGCAATTTCAAAATCATAAAAACACATAGAAATCAAACAAGCACATAGAAATCAAACCAAGATGATACCACTATGCATATGCCAGAATAACTAAAATGAAGAAGACAGCAGATACTAGGTGTTGAAGAAGGCAAGAAACAACTGAAACTGTCATATATTGAAGGTAGGAATTGGAGCAACTAGCTTGAAACATCATTTGGAGATATTTGCTAAGACTGAACACAAGCATACCTTATGACCAATAATACTGCTTCAGGATATACACTCAGGAGAGATGTTCATCAAATAACTTATACAAAAATGTTTATAGCACTTTTGATTGTGGTTATAAACTGGAAACAACCTAAATGTCCACCAAGAGTATAAAAATAAACTGATATATTCATACAGTGGAATATTATAGATCAAGGAGAATGAATGAACTACAGCTGTGCACAATGACAGGAATAAGTAGCACAAAGAATGTTCAACAAAAAGTATCAAACGCTAAGAGTACACCCTATATGATTACGTTTATAGAAGATTCAAACACAGACAAAACCCACCTACAAGGTTAGAAGTCAGGATAACAGTAATTATTGGGAGTGAGTAACTACCATCCGTGGCTAGTCACTGACATTAGGGGGACATCTGGTAATATTCTGGTTCTAGATCTGAATGATGGTTGTATGACTATATTCACTTTGTGAAAATTCACCGAGTAATAAATACATGATGTGTGTACTTTCCTGGATGTGTGTATTCTTTAATAAAAAGTTTACTTTAAAAAAAGGTAAGGTCTCCTGAGGTACCACATTCTATTTACATTCTATTACCGATTTAACTTGATTAATGCAACAGATGTGCCCCTATAATTAATTAAATCATAGTTGTAATCAAAGTCATTTGCTTATTGATTTATGAGATCATTTTGAAGGTATTTTATCTTCATTTGCCATTGACCTTCAACTGACAGAGACCTCAAGCACTTCAGTTTGGGTGACTATTCCTCCATGTTTCTGCCAAAGACTCCTAATGAATGGATAACGCATTAGCAGTAACTTGTTTTAAAAGAATCTTTAAAAAATCTTTAAAATAACCCTATTTATCTGTTGAGTAAAGTTGGATTATTATATATTTATTAATTTTTTTCTAAGCAAAATCTATAGAATCCTAAACTAAGCTTTCAGTGGCTGGATTAGACAACCAAAATTATATAATTTAACCTTTGTATTATAGAAATGAATGATTTGAGGCTCAAAAAGATAAGGGACATGCATAAGGCTTGTTATTCATTCATTCATACATGCAAATATTTATTTATTTAATTTACAAATAAAAATTGAATATATTTATGGTGTAGAACCTGATGTTTTAAAATATGTATGCACAGTGGAATGGGTAAATGGAATTAACATATGCATTATCTCACATACTTTTTTGTGACGAGAACACTTAAAATCTACTCTCTTAGCCATTTTTAAGTATGTGATACATTATTATTAACTGTAGTCACCATGCTGTACAACAGACCTCTTGAACTTATTCCTCTTAACTGAAATTTTATATCCTTTGACCAACATCTCCCCAATCTTCCTTCCTCTTACTGCCCCTGGTAACCACCATTCTACTTTCTACTTGCATAAATTTGACTTTTTAAGATTCCACGTGAATGAGATCATGTGGTATTTGTTTCTCTGCACCTGGCTTATTTCACATAACAATGTTCTCTAGGTTCATCTATGTTGTTGCAAATGACAGGATTTCTTTCTTTTTTACGGCTGAGTAGTGTTCTCTTATGTATATTATATACCATATTTTGTTTATCCGTTCATCCATTGATGGACACTTGGTTTGCTTCTACATCTTGATTATTGTGAGTAGTACTGTAATAAACCCGGGAAGCGAGGACACAAAAGTGCCCAGGAGAGGGTAACCATGGAAAGACCAGTGGAATGGAGTTCCCAGTAGGGCCAAGAGCTTTGGATCACCATTTGGCAACTGTTACAGTAATAATTGTTACAGGCAGGAATCATCAACCTATGCTAAAATTAGTGGACAAAATATAATGAGAAAAAACACAGTCTCTCTACCTGCAAGACACTTAATTACAAAGAGAAAATATTAACTTTGCTGTGGAAAAACCTATAGATAACACCTTGAGCAAATGATCAAAGTTAACATCAGGAGTGATGGGACGAACCAACATCATGGAGCACCTGAGATGATGGGTGGCAAAGGGTACACCACTTCTGTGGTATTATTTTAAAAAATGTATAACCTGATTTTAATCATGAGGAAATATTGACAAGCCCAAATTGAAGGACATTTGACAAAATAAATGTTCAGTACTCTGTATGTCAATTCATAAAAGTCAAAGAAAGAATGAAGAACTGTCCCAAATTAGAGAGGACATGACAACTAACTGTATTATGGGATCCCAGATTAAATTCCAGACCAGAAAAAAAATGTTAGTGAGATAACTCATGAAATTTGAATAAGGTTTACTGCATCAATCCCAATTTCCTGGTTTTGATAAGTATACTTTGGCTAAGATGTTAACATTTAAGCAAGCTGAGTGAAGGATGGTGGGAACTGTTTTTTTTTTGTTTGTTTGTTTGTTTTTACTATTTTTGCAACTTTCTATAAATCTGGAATTATTGCAAAATATTAGCTAAAAACCAAAAAAGGATCATTGGTTTAGGTAACAAAGCGAGCATGGTAGAAATTTGGGAGGCGGTGCTCAGACAGTGGGATGCATGAAGGAGCAGGGTCCTCGTGAAGCCAATGAAGCTTGAATTCCAGGGCCCTTCACTTCAAGGAGTTTATTTTCTGGGAGGGGCTCTAGCAATATGCTCACAGCTACATATGCTTTTGCAATATTTGTAAAAGTAAACTGTTTTGACCATGATCAGTTAAGACCACTTTACTGTCTGCCAGTTTAACTTCCTCCCTGCCTCACTCGCCTTCTTGTTGGATGGCAGTGGAGTAGCCATGGGCGTTTTTGAGATCTGACCAAGTGAAGTCGAGCTGAGGATACAGTGGGCTTGCTCTTAGTAATTTTACATGTGTGTGCACGTGTGCACATGGTTTTCAGTCACTTCTGTGTATTAAATTATTGCTAAAATGGCTGTGGAAGACAAAAGAGCTACTGCAAGAAAAATGAAGAAAAGCTGTTATATTAAAGCAAGAAAGTGAAGGGACTATTCAGAGACTAATTTTAAAATATAGGGTGTTTTGCTGATAGATTTTGAAGGACGCGTTGGAAAGATTTCAGGAGTTGGGATGGGTGATAGAAGCGGACAAAAGTAAAGTATGTACAGGGCCCAATGGGACATTAGAATGCGGGAAATTAAGGTGATGTGGGAATCCTTGTAGTGATTGACACAAACAGGGATAAGACCACAATTAGATTATTTCCAGTGGATTTAAAGAGTGTTGTTAGTGACAGAGCCAGTTGTAGAATTTAAGACATCTGACTGCCCGATAAATCATTTGCTTCTTGATTTATCATTGAGATTAGTGTTTATGCAGTCCATGGGAATACTGAATTATGTTAAATGATTTTATTATTTCACCACACTTTGTAGAATTTCTTATTTTGTTTGTAATTTGACAGGCAGTCTTATTGAATACTTGGAAAAATGAATATTATGCTTTCAATAGTAAACAGAAATTGCTTAAGGATAATCAATGTGATTAATATTTTTGACTAGTGGAACAGTTATATTCCTGTTAATGAAAGGTAAATACACCTGTCTGATTTCACAAAATCAATTTCATTTCATAAATTTTAAAACATTCCAGGACAGGAATCTACAGCTTATTGCTATTTCTGTCTGAAGCACTCTATGATCATTTAGAAATGTACTAGCTCTATAGATAACATCTTAAATTTAAGTTTTAGTCATAGCATTTTACACTGTTTTCAAACATTTGAATTGTGTGATTCTGATTGGATGTTATTTTACTATTCTATATAAAATTTTAAGTCCTTTATTATTATCCAAATTCACCTTTAAGTCCCAAAGTTATCATTTAGGAAGGGTTAATAATAACATAATACATATTTCTGAATTAGTGATTAATTAATGAATTAGCAGTTAATGGGAAGAATGAGCCTTTTTAATACCATTTCAGACTGTTTAGTTGTTTACAGTTTTTGGTGTCAGAAACTAACGATTGTTTGGAAATATATTTCACCAGCTCAAGTAGCCTTACCAAATCTGTAGAAAATCATACTCTTCATACGGTTTCTTCCTATTTAACACATTTAAAGTGTAGTAGGATTGGAAAAAGTCAAAATATTGAAATCACTATTAAAAAGAAGAAAAAAGCTTTATGTTCTTCAAGGACTATCCAAGAGAATAAATAAAAGTTGTAAATGTATTTTATTCCACCGCCAGGTAAGTCTATTACATGAACACATCGTTTATCAGGAGGATTTGGTTAAGAGGCGTTCAGTTCCCTGCTGCTGCTGTAACAAATTTTCACATTTAGTGGCTTAAAGCAACATAAATTTATTTTCTTATAATGCTGGAGGTCAGAAATCAAAAATGGGTCAGCAGGACTACTTTTGAAGGCTATAGGTGATAATTCATTTTTCATTTTCTTGTTTTTTTCCAGCTTCTTGAGGCTGCCTGCATTTCTCATCTTGGGGTCCCACAGCACTATGACCTCTGCTTGCATTGTCACCAGGCATTCTCTGCCTGAGACCCTCCGGCCTCCTCTGACAAGGTCTCTTGTGAGTGCATTGGGCCTTTCAAGTCATGCAGAGTAATCTCCTCATCTCAAGAGCCTTAACTAAATCACACCTTCAAAATCCCTTTTGTCACGTAAAGTAACATTCACAGGTCCAGGGATTAGGACATGGATGTCTGTGGGGGCTGAATAATGATTCAGTCTACCACAAGTTCTAACATATTTCTATTTTCAGTTATTTACAGGAGAAGATGGCATTCAGTTATCCACAAGATAACCACTGACATGTCATTATTTGTATTTTCCTCTCTGACATCAGATTTAAAATTATTATCTTAGTCACTTCCGACAATAGGGTAATTCCCACAATAGTGAATTTGATATTTTGTTAACATAGTATCATAAAGCTCTATGTTAAAGCAAATGATTGGGGGATGAGATTATGATTCTAGGATTCCTTGGTCCTTAAGGACTCCATACCATGAAGAGTGTCCTGTACTGAATGAACATTGTACTCGATGAAGACAATGCTTGAAAAGTTGGCTGAAAATTCTTTTAAGAAGTATGAAATCCATAGCTTTTACACTAATGCTGCTGTCAGAACAGTGGTCCCCAACATTTTTGACAACAGGGACCAGTTTCATGGAAGACAATTATTCCATGGACTGGGGGTGGGGGTGGGGGATGATTTCAGGATGATTCAAGCGCATATTTATTGCACAAATCTCTCTGCTAACGATGATCTGTATTTGCAGCCACTCCCCAGCACTAGCATCACCACCTCAGCTCCACCTCAGATCAGCAGGCATCAGATTCTCATAAGGAGCACAACCTGGCATGCGCAGTTTACAGTAGGGTTCGCACTCCTATGAGAATGCTCTGATCTGCTGCTGATCTGACAGGGGGTGGAGCTTATGTGGTGATGTGAGCAATGGGGAGAGGCTGTAAATGCAGATGAAGCTTCGCTTGCTCACCTGCCGCTCACCTCCTGCTGTGTGGTCCAGCTCCTAACAGGCCATGGACTGGTACTGGTCCACTGCCTGGGGGCTGGGGACCACAGAGTTAGAACTATGAGTGTATCATATATACAAAATTACTATCTAATTATATGGGTTAGTAGGTCAAGGCAAATACCTCACTGAGAAGAGACAGATGGAAAAGTTAAGTTCAATGCATGTGTTAAGAATGATGGGCTGCCAAAAATAGTTATTGGATGCTGAGCTTGCTCAAATAGAATATCCTTTATCTCAAGAAAAATAATTCTGCCAAACTTGGACCTGATCATTCAATAGAATATTGCATTCTGTTCTGAGTGCTATATTTTTACAAGGAATTTTTAAAAAATGGAGGAACATTTGACGGGGAAGGTAGCAGAAAAATGAAGTCAAGTCAGGTGAATGATCTAAAGACATTTCGTATGTAGAAAATTATTGAACTAGTGGATTTGGGAGGAAGATATGATAGCTCTTTAGAAATATTTGAAGTCTGAAAGGGTATGATTAAGGGGAAAAGAGAGATTAACGGGGAGTCATACTCAGGGGAGATAGATCGTGCCTGTATAAAAAACCCAAGAACTGAAGCTCAGAATTGTCTTTACATTGGTATGAGTTTGAATTGTTGAATTTAATTCCTAAAGTTTCCTTCAAATCCCAGAAATTTAACCTGAGACTGTTCAAAATAATTCTTACTTGATGTAAATCTGAAGTAAACAGGTTGTACTGTATTTGAGAAATATTCCAAAACATTGATGGATGTAACAACTGATTTATTTAACATCTATCAAGTAGAAAAACATCCAGAATATTTCTTAGAGCTAAGCAGATAAATATAGGTTAGAAATAAAAAAGTTTTAGTTATATTCCTAAGTAGGAGACTGATTTCCTAGTGCTCATGATTATCGAGGAAGACATTTCACAGTTCATGAAAATTACAATTATGACTGACTTTGAGGAATTTTCAGCCTCAAATGATGACATAGATGTTTATAATGTAAAAACTAAATTGATGCAGGCCATCAGATCTGTCAGTCATTTATTAGTAGTGTCTATGGAGAAGTTAGCTCTTTGAATGCAAAACGGCTAATGCCTGGAGATTTTCTTTCAGTGCTTTTTGTATATACCTCTGTTATTGCATTGTACTGTAACAACTTGTTTGGGTTCCTGTTATATCGACTGCATTATGAATTCTGCGAAGGCAGAAATGTACCTTTCTCTTCTTGTATCTACATTCCGTCACCTAACGCTTGGTAGAAAACTGGATTCAGGAAATGTTGATTAAGTTAGAGTATATACAGATAATTCAACATTGACAAACTTGTGCTTGATTTTATTTGGATTAAACAGTGTTATGACAGAGGTTGTTGAGACTTTCCTCCCGAATGGATATTCCACTCTTTGCTATTAGAACTTCAGTCCTTCATGTCAGAGATCAAAGGATGAAATGCCTGTAGCAACTCGGTCTAAGAACCAAGGAGAAATGAAAACTGGGCTAGATGGGGAGAGCATCCCCAGCCCCAGTAAGAGGGTTCCAAGAGGCTCAGCTCCAGCCCACTGCTGCCACAAGGAACAGTGCAGCCAGATATTCCAGGTTTTCAAGTGGAAGTGGAAATTTGGATTTTTCTGTAATACTTCCCATTATTTAAATATTGGCCACTGTGTGGCCATACAAACCTGCCTTTGAGCCATGTTTCATATGTAGGCGGCCTGTTTGTCTGCTCTGCTTTTAGGCCTTGAAGCCTTTTACTATTGGCTGGAGAGAAAACGCTGCAGATGAGAAGCGTAGCATGAATAACGCTGAGCAAAGATGTGCTAAGTGCAGAGAACAGGTAGGGAACACATTGGAAATGGCTGGAGGTGAATCTGCAGTACAGTTAGTGGTCATTCTGGGGAGAGCTACATTAGACTAGTTATTAAGTTTAGGACTAGCTTGCCTGAAAAGAGAACTGAAATTGAGCGGTTTCACACACATAGAGGGGTCGTGGGTATGCTTGTCTTAACCAGGGTAGAGATGAGGACCACAGGAACAGGGAAGAGGAAAGCTAGCTGTTCCACGAGAACCTAGCGTCGGGCAGGAGATGGCGTTGGGTAGCCTTCCTGAGAGCCAGGGAGGAGCAGTCAGGGGCATGGCTGGTCTCCCAGCTGGTAGGGGGACCACAGCAAAGGGGCACTTGGCCATTAAACGCTAGGAGCCGAGCCCAGGCAGGTGGGCTGTGGCCTGGGCAGGTTATGAAACCCATGGCGGTCATGGAGGTGGATTTAAAAGCAGTTTCCTGTGAAACGGCTACTGTCCAAGTAGGCATTCAGTGTGTGGAAACAAAACAGAGCATCACTGCTAGAACTAGTGTAAAAAACTAAGAAAATCAAAGAAAGAAAAAAATGAGTTGCAAGAAAAACATAAAAATTCCTTTCACCCAGGTAGCCACAAAAGGGTAGTCCTGCCGGTCTGAGTAGGTGGCCCCAGAAGTTTCTACTGGACGGCTGCTCTGGCTGGAAAGCAAGTAGGCTACTGAACACCCCATTTCCTATGGAATACCAAAGTATAATATCTTTTCTGTGCACTGATCATGACAATTGTTAGAATCAGGGCACCAAGAGTAGCCCTCTTGTCTGAAAAGATTTTTATGATGTTTTGACAAATAATGTAAGTCACTTAACGATGGAATAATGTCATAAAATCATTTAAGAGAATTATATATTAAGAAAGAATATACTTGTGTTTTGGAACTCTAGTGCAATTCAGCATGACTTCTAGAGACACGGATTTCACATTTTCTGGGCCAATGTATGATTTTCAGGGAACCAAAGGTTATAGAACTATCTTTTGTTCATATAACGTCTAGTCTGTACTCTTATCATATTTAAGCAATAATAGTATATTTTATCAACCATTTGACTGTAAGGTGCTTTATTAACACTCCTCATATGTTGGCAACTTATATCTAAGTCACCTTCACGACCCACAGAACACATGCGTATGGGAAAAAAAAGAATGATTAGCAAGTTAATGAAGCAATAGGGCACATAGGTTAGATGTTGTAGCAGTGGTAGGACATTATTGCTGAATGTTATGTGTGCACACAGCTGTCAGGGAGGTCTTCTGCTCATGATAACACCACTTTAAGAATGGAAGTGTCACTCCAGTTGAGACAATTCTCCTTTGAGAAATTTCAGTGCTAGTCAGCCACATTGGAGACTATTCCTTGAATTAATTAAGAAAGATCTAAGAGAATTCATACGTTCACAGCTCTTTTTAAAAAAAAATATTTTAAATTATTACGAGTAAATAATACTTGCATATCTTTATAGGGTACATGTGATGTTTTGATACAGGCATACAATGTGGATTAATCAAATCATGGTAATTGGGGTATCCATCACCTTAGGCATTTATCATTTCTTTGTGTTAGGAACATTCCAATTCTACTCTCTTAGTTATTTTAAAATATACCTTAACTTATTGTTGATTATAGTCCCACTGTTGTGCTATTGAATATTGCTCATTTTACCCAACTATCTAACTGTATTTTTGCACCCATTTACTATCCCTGTTTTATCCTCCGCCCTTCCTGCTACCCTTCCAGCCCCTGGTAACTGTCATTTTGCCTTCTGTCTCCAACATGTCAATCCTTGTCAATATTTAACTCTCACATATGAGTGAGAGCATGCGAGATTTGTCTTTCTCACAGCTCTTGTTTTTGGCCAACATTCTACAAATCAGATTTTTCTGGAAATGACATACATACAGTGTAGTTTTTTTTTTTCCATTGAGAAAAGATACTCATATCTTTCACTGTGAAAGTACCTCTGGAGCATTTTTCTTCCTTAGGGTGGTTGTGAACTATACAAAAAATTACTTCATCTTGAGGTTTTGGACAGTTTTCGAAAAGTCATTACCCATGAGATATACTTTTTGTGTCTTGATCTTAAAATATGGGACGCACTTCCTTCCAGTCCTGTCTGGTTTTGTCCATCTGCTCACAGGCATGTTTGTGAGTGTGTCTCACAATAATAAAACGGGAAAGCCATAGTGTGTATGTTCACATATTATTTTACTGTGCATTAACATAAGCATTTTTGTGTCATTAAATATTTTCAAAACATGAATGTTAACAGCTGTATAGTCCCATCATATGAATGTCATATATTTCCAGGTACTTAAAACACTGATTGAGACTTATGGTGGTAAGTCAATTATGAATTATGGCTTCTGGTATGTTTTGTTTCATCTCTGGTACTTTTTAAAAGCTGTATTTCCTTCTCAAACTACCTATCCTTTGCATACGTAGACATGTACATTGTTCGTATGGTGAATAACAAGAACAGATCCCACAGGAGTCCAGGTAGGCACTCTTGAAAGCAAATCACACTCGTTTGGCTTCACAAAAACATCATTACCCACACATGACTTTTAAAAGAAGAGTTTTCCTGGAATTTTACTTTGAGGATTGAAAGACTTGATTAGATATGGTTTGTTCTTAGCAGGTTGGTTAGAACTATAACATTCAGAGAAGAAAAGAAAGTAGTTAAATAGTGATATCAATACTTAGAAAAATATAAGAACTGATACTAGTATATTGGAAAATTTGGTCTTTTCCCATATCTTGAAAACATAAAAAAATTACTGCATATTCAAAAAAGTAAAAAACTGTGTTTTATTGCAATCAGTACTTGTTAGATGTCTAAAGAATTTTATGTTTTCCTTTGGTCGATGTTTCATTTACATAATGATTCTATGCAATTGTCAATTATATTTTCATTCAGTTTATATATATATATTGCATCTCTATATATTATTGCAATCAGTACTTGTTAGTTTTCTAACGAATTTTGTGTTCTGTTGGCCAATGATACTTTACATAATTACTTTATTCAAATACCAGTTATATTTTCTATGCAGTGTATAGATGTGTATATTATGCATTTCCATGGAAATGTCTTGTTTTTATATAATTAGAGGAAACCTGTCCTACTGAGTTTGGGGAAGAAAGGAAAAGTGATTAAAGGGAATACTACTTTTCAAAATGGAGCTATATGAAAGCATAAAAATAAGCTGAATAAAAGAAAAGATAAAGATTGGATGGCTGTCTTAAATACAGATTGCCATGGAGATAATGGCTGTTTCCCAGGCTCAGAGACAGAACTGTTGAGAAGCAGATTTTCCCCCTCCAGCTCCTATGGCAGCATGACTGGCGGAGACTCAGGTGCATTATCAGCTTGCTGATACTGCCCTGGAGCGACCGATGGAGATAATTATGCTTTCTAGTAGGAAAAGTGCTTTAGAGATGATCTGTTATGTAAAGATAAAATGTACATTTATGTCCTTACACGATATGACCTTGGCTTTGAAGTTGAGATTTCTTAGGTATTTTCAGTGGAAAACAGTCTCACTTGGGTTTGATTCTTTGACCTCAGGTCCCAGGATTTCAATTCTTATTTTGGTTTGTTGAGTCTTTTTAGTTATTTAATGATTAGACTTTCTCTTTTTAGATGTGCT
>RJWJ010041841.1:0-13309 GCA_004363605.1 Indri indri | reverse complement strand
GTTCTGTCCATGTGCACTCCTTTGCCTCTGAAGATTAGTTCACAAATCATCCTTATGTGCCCTTGAGCAACACGACTGAGTCCTGTGGGTATGGGATGCAGCCTGTGGGACTGTCTTCTGGTCCTCCAAGTTCAATCCCTGACAGTGCCAGGGAGGAGCGTGCTGCTCCCAAGTTGCCCATGGAGTGCTCAAGTAGGTGTAACATCCCTCCACTTTCAGGCATGTTCCGCTCTGCTGGAGCAGCTAGGCAAGCAGCACCAGGGAGGGCTGGTGGGCAGGGAGCTCACAGTCTGAGCACCCCTTGGTCTGCTGCAGGTCTTTAAGAGGAAAGATGTGAGCCCTACTCTCTGTGGGAGCCTCAGTGTAGTGCCAACAGAAGGGAAATGGCTGCTTTTGAGTTCCCCAGCTCATTCCTCCCTTGGGGCACCCAGGCCACCTGGCAACAGTGGTTACAGGAGGGAGGGGGGAGGAAAAGAGTCTGAACAGAGAAGAGCTGGCACTCTGGTCCCCTTTGTCCCTCTCCCCAGAAGGGTGCCTGCCCCAAATGAACTGCCCAAAAAGCTCTGGGATCACACAATGATTTACCCATTCAGGGCTTTATATCTTTTGATTGGCAAATTTAATTTATTTACATGTAAACTCATTATTGATCAGAAGGACTTGTTATGGTCATTTTGTTAGTTGTTTTCTGTCTGTTTTGTAGTCCTTTTATTCCTCTCTTCTTCTCTTGCTGTCTTTCTTTGTGGTTTGATGAATTTTTGTGGTAATATGCTTTGATACTTTTCTCTTTTTTGTGTATCTACTATAGGTTTTTTCTCTGTGGTTACCATGAGGCTTGCATTGAATCTTTCATGGCATAACATTCTATTTTAAGCTGATAACAACTTGATTTTAACCACATATGAATGCTCTAGACTTTTACTACCCACTTTGTTATTGAGATCAGAATTTCCCTCTTTTTACACTGTGTATGTATTAACAAATGTTTGTGGTTGTAATTATCCTTAATTTTTTGTCTTTCGACTTTTAAAATAGGATTAAAAGTGATTTACACATCATTAAAGTATTATGTTATTCTGTATTTGTCTATATATTTACCTTTATTGGTGAGATTTATACTTTCATATGCCTAGTGCTGGGCTCCATACGTGGGCAGGTCTGGTGCCACAGTCTGGGGATTGTGAGCAGATCTGGACAATGTCTAGAGGCAGGTGGGCCTAGTGCCAGTGTACAGGGTCCAGAGGCTGGCCTGGTGCTGGGGATCTGTAACTAGGAAGACCTGGTTCCAGGGCCTAGGGTTCACAGGCTGGCCTGATGTGGGGATCTAGAAGTAGGAAGACCTGGCACCAGGGTTCAGGGTTCACAGGCTGGCCTCATACTGAGATTGGGACAGCTGGAATTAGAATCTTGTCTGAATTACTACTTTTATAAAATATGAGTGTGCTGAATCTTTATGAAAACCTAATGCTAATTAAGGTTTTTCAGCAATATATGTGAAATTATGTACCAACACATACCACTTAAATGTCAAATACAAATTACTTGCATCATTAAATTATGTATATACTAATGAAAGCTTTCATTTGTCCAGTAAATTACAGCTTCCCACAGAGATTTCATATTTATTATGTTGTTTAATCCCTTTAAAAACTATAAGGGAGGCAGCAAACTATCATACTCACTTTATTGCTAAGGAAACTGAGGCCACAAAAATTAAGAAAATGTCCAAGATGGGAAAAGCCAGGAGTGAAATCTATGTCTTTTAATTCCAAACCACTGCTTTAAGAAACAATGTAAGAACATTTGTTCTGCAAATATCTTAGTCCATTCGAGCTGCTATAGCAAAATACCAAAAACTGGGTAGCTTATAAACAACAGAAATTTATTTTTCACATTTCTGGGGGCCATATCAAGGTACCAGCAGGTTCTGTGACTGGTAAGGGGCCCTTTACAGGTTCATAAACAGCAGTCATCTTGCTACAACCTCACCTGGTGAAAGAAACAATAGTCTGTCGGAGGCCTCTTTTAAAGGTCCCCATTCGTGAGGGCTGTCCCTCCATGACCTACTCATATTTTGAAGTCCCCACCTCCTAATACCATCACCTTGAGGGGCAGGATTTCAACATATGGATTTGGAGGTGGGGCGCAGACATTCAGACCATAGCAAAAAACAATAAAATATATTTTAAAATACCTAATAAAATTAAATTAATAACCTCCTTCATCAAAATTTATTGAGCATCTACTAAAGGCCTGATATGTTCCATACCCTCTTGAGTCTCAGGTGTGGTAGAACTGATCCTGGCCTATCTTGTTCAATCTGCCAATCTGATAGATTGATTCTGTTTTAGAAGATGCCAGCTTTCCTTAAAGAGTTAATTCAAAGCCCATTTAGTTCAGGCCACACAGATCTTCTCCCCACTAAGGATTGAAAAGTGTATCTCTTGATGAAGATTCAGAAGGACCTATGAATTTAGGCAGAGAAGAAGAGGAGACATTCTTAGAGAACACTCTCATTAGCAATCTTTCAAGTTATGGGTAGTGCGTAGAGGCTACTCGTGTGATTATAAAGCTCTCAGTTGTCCTGGCAGGGAGGATAGTACACATACTCCCTGGGGAATGCTGCAGTCAGGTGACTCTACTTCCTGTTTATTGCAACTGTGTCTCCAGAGACACACCCAGCACTGCATCAAGACTGCTCTCTCACCTGAAAATTTACCTATTTTATTTCACATTCCAAAATGACTGAATAAACAAAGTTCACTTACTCAGAAAGTACTGAACATATGCTATGCTATGTTAACATATACAGGTGTGCAAATAAGTCAGTATTTATGTTTTTTTAATGGGAATTTTCTAGAAACACTTCTAGTAACACTTTCACCACAGAAAATACTCCAATGTCAGGCATATGACAGCTGAATTATTCATTCACACATTCAATGGTTTTCTTAATGACTGCTGATCACATAGGCACTGAGCTGGCCACTGGGCATAGAGTTGGGAGCAAATACAGATGTGCTTTCAGATAGTGTAGTTCATGTTTTGGGAAAAGCAAGCCTTTTTGCTTCTTATGGATCATATAATACAGGAAGTTATTCACACTGCCTTGTTACAATGCATTTTGCATGTAATGGTTTACTGACTGAAAACCCTTTTCTGCCTTCAGAGTGCTTCTAGGAACACAATAGCGCTTCTTGATTCACTCACCAAAACCTCACAGGGAATTATCTGGACCCACACTTACCAAGTACTTTATTTTTCACTCCATCTCTAGATAGTCCTAAGTAAGTAAAGATGGAGAGAGTAAGTTAAGGAAGTATGAGACAAAAAGTCACCTTAGGTGAGCAGAGAGTCTCGTTCAACTTTGTTCCCTTTTTCTAAATCAACTCCATGATTTCCTTAACTCTCTCAAAGACCCAGATTTCGGAGGTGGCGAGATTGAAGGTAGGTCTGCTCTTCATAGATTCTTACTGGTTCTGTTCTGTAGGGAAGGGGGTGGTCACTTGCCAGCAGCAATTTTTCACTATTTCCTCCATGCATTCAGTGTTGAGGCCTGCAGAAAGCTGTGCATGACCCAGGCCTTTCCGTAAGTCAGCTAATGATCGCCCAATCCACTGGAGAGAATTGATTGTGTCAAAACTCATGAAGAGCTGCAGGCTGATCAATGTGTCACTGAAGTCAAATTTCACAGGAAGCTGCCCAAAGCTGGAATTAAATGTCAGGTGCAATTTAGCGCTGATGCCCTAGCAGGGCCTTTGGAGAGGGAGCCTCGCTCCTGATTCTGCATGTCAGAGTCCCTCCCCCACGGCGAGCTCTCCTGGTGGAGTGATCAGGGCCTGGCAAGCTGCCACACCACAAGTCTCTTGGTAAGAGCTGCAAAAGTGGGAATGCGGTGCTCAGGGCTGCTCAGAGGCCGTGGATCCTGTCAAGGCTAGAAGGGAAATGTCCTGGGGAAGTAAAAAGAGAGGTGTTGGGTGTCAGGTCTGATTTAAATAAGGCTGTGGCATTGATTGGTGAGCTCTAAATGGTAACTTTCTGGAAGGAATCCTGTGAGGAAGAGAGGAGGACTCAGGGGGAGCTGGAGGAGGGCTGCCTTATGCCATGTGTGACCAGGCTCCGAGGCCGTCATGACCCAGTTTCCCAAACTGCTTGCGCTGAGCCCCAGTAATGTTCTTCACATACCTTCTGATCCAGTCAAAGAGCTAGTTTGCTCTGTAAAAGCCATGCCTTCCCTGTGCCTTTTCTTTCTTTTTCATCTGTCCTTCCCTCTCCATATGTCAAATCCTATCATCCTTCAATGCCCAGATTTAAATGTCACTTTCTTCATAAATCTTCCCTTGATTCCTCCTCCTTTAAGGAATTTCTCATCCCCTGAATTCCTATAGAACCTAACTTTTTATGCCATTTTTCATTTCCATTTTGCATTATAGTCATTTATTTTTGTGTTTTATCTCCCCCATTATATAGATGATTTGAGGGTAGGGTCCAGGTTTGATTTTTTCCTCTCCTCCAAATTTCTACAAAATATGTGAATTATTTCTGTAATGTATATCATACTTTTTATAATGGGTTTATGATGTTAAATTTCTAAATCTTTCTTTTGCTATTCTTCAGTAGGAGCTACAGTCCCTTGTTGCCCAATTGAGAGCCTCTGATCCTACCATTCTGAGTAAGCCTTTTCTCCATATTGGTTTCTAAACGAGAGACTTTACTCTTTTTGATTATTTATGGATGAGATGAGACTGCTCCAAACCACAGGGTCAATTTTAGAATCAATCTTGAATTTCTATGAAATTTATAATACACCTTTCAACTCCTCTGGGATCATGTTCCATTTCTCTGCCAACGTATTTAGTTCCTATACACTGGTAAATGCAACCAAAAGTCCAAATTAAAGGAGAGAATCATTTTCAAGGAAATACTCAAGATCAGCTACCAGGAAGTTATCTATAAGCACCTGCTCACATCTCCCCGACCCCATTCAACTCATGCAGCAACCTGAAATAGGGTCTTAACTGTGAAAGACTTTTATTGAATGACTTCAACTAGGTCTTTTAGCACCTTCTTGCAATTTCTAACACTTTTGTTGTGATTACTGTAGTCAAATAGTGGAGAGTGTGTTCACATATTGTCTGAATTGCTTTAAGACACTGTAGCTGTTAAAAGAAGAGATTAATAATATTATTCATTGACTTTAGGCTCGTTGCAAAGAACAAGGGCCAGTGAAGGAGTCGCATTCACTGCTAAAGAAACACAAGCAGAGGAATGACAGAATATTTATGGACAGCCTTTTTTTCATCATGTGAGTTCTTCCATGACTATATCTTGTGTCTGCGTTAGAATGTCAGAGGCTCATTTTCCTCAGAGTGAGCGCAAAGCATTTCTACCCATTGCTGAAAGAAACTCTCTTAAAAAGTAAAGATAACCTGCTGCTCCTGAGTAATTACAACATTTGTACTGGAATTTTGTGTTCCTGAGATCCTGTCTAAATATTCCAGCCTAAAACGGTGTTTGCCAGCCAGGTGATCAAACAGCATCCAACCATCCCTGGTTAATTGCATTTACTTTGTAGTTTTGGAATCGTCAAACATCTTCAGAACTGGCTCCATTTCTGCTTGAAGCTGTTTGAGTTATGCAAAAATTGTGGTGTTTTTTTTCTCTCAAAGCATGAGGAATATCATCAGAAGAAAGGTTTTTGTAAACCTTGATGACAATAGCATCATTAAAAAGATCCAATTTCCCCCACAGTACTTATTTTCCGTTACACAGTTTTCTTATTAAAAGAAACTCAAACAGTGAATGTCTAGACCCCAATCCAAATAGTGGTGATGTGAGAAGTCAAGTCCTACTTTGCCATCTTGCCAAAAAGGAGGGTGGGGTCTGATTCACTTTTACCTTTAGTACTTAATACGATCTCTTGCTCGTACGTGGTGTTCAATTACTATTTGATGAATGCTTGAATGATAAATGAACAAATTGTCAAAGTTCTGGTCCCAAAATATCAGAAGAGACTTAATTAAGATTAAATTGGTCCAAATATGAAGACGGTGCATCCACAGGAAAGGCAAACTCCTGCCCCCATCTCACACAAACACCTCATTAGTAAATATCTACCACAGCAGAAAAGAAGTCCCATTTGGAGGAATGAGCACTTTGAGTAGCACAGCTTATATTTGTACCTACTCAATCTTTACTTTTTCCAGTGGCTCACGTATACTCAAGACACATAAGGTTTGGGACAAGCTGATTTTGCTTGTATTAATCAGGATAAACTATAAACTATTTGCATTTGCTTTAGATTATTGTTATAGAAAAACTTTGAACAATGAAAGAAAATATGGAAAATAAAAGACAAGAAGATGAAAGAAAAAAAGGAATGCTATGGGACTAGCAGTCAGACAGAATACTTAAGTGGAAATTTTGATTTGTGAGCAAATTCCTTAACCTCCTTGAGCCTTGCTTTCTTTATCTAAAATTCGGCAATACTAATCACCTGTTAGGCTTGTTATGGGAAGCCTATCTAAATTAGTTAATGTTTGTAAAATGTCTACACAATGCCTAGCACCTTATATAGAGGCTCAAGAATGATAGCTAATTGTTGAATGGTAGCTATTTTGGGGGTATGGTTATGTGTGTTCATGACCATTCAATTTTCAATTTTAAGAAGAATACAATTTTCAGTAATTTCACAAGTAAGCTCTCATGATCTTAGGGAAAAGAGAATGTCTAACTTGGGTTGATAAGCCAAGAAAGGATTTTTATTGCGCATAGGCAATAAGAAACATTTATTTTGCATTTGCTATGTCCAGGCATAAGTATTTATATGCATTATGTTTTAAATCCTTTACCTTGACATCAAGAAGTAAGTACTATTATTAACCCAATCTTACAGCTAAAGAAACCAAAGTTTAGAGAGACCATGTTACTTGTCTGGGATCTGCAAATTGCTCTGGAAAGAGAATACAAAGATCTCTAACCCCAAACCCTGATCTGTTATAAAAGAAACTCAATTTATGCTTTTTAGGCTTAGAATTAAGACTTCATACATTTACACAGTGCTTTACAAAATAATACCATATAACTCTTATTTGGTCCTTCCAACAACCAAAGAGCATTAGCCAACGCTTAAAGATCAACCATTCCAGAAAGTAAGACCCAGGGAAACTGAGATCTGTTCCAGGTAGCACAGCTGTGAGGCGGCAGACCTGAACTCAGAACTTCTAACTACAACTCTGGGGATCTTTTTATTACCCACAGCTGTCCATGGGTATTAGTAAATGCACCTACTAATTTGGAATCACTTTTGAAGCCTGACGCACAATCTTCAAATGTCTTTAATAGGGCAACACATTTTTCTCTGGGAAGCACGGCTATTCTGAGCGAGCCCCTGAGAACCGAGTGCTGATCAAAATGAGCAATCCTATTTAACACAATCAAACCCGTGACTCCAAAGTCAAGAGGTTGGTTCTGTACATTTGCTTGTGTGTGTGATGACTGAGACTTGTAAAAAGAGGTTTCCAAAGTGCCTTGAATCACAGCAGCATTCTTGGGTTGATCAAGGTAGCTGACCAGGAAGTAAACATGTTCCAAGCTAGCTATTTGGCATGGTCAATACTCTTTTAGGAGTGATTTATGTATTTATCAGAAAATCTATCCTATTGTTGTAAAGACATCATGTATTTTCACTCAAAATCCCACTGGGTGGGAAAGGGAAGTTACAAAGTGTAGAAGAAAGTAGAACACAGACTCCCCTTGAGTGGTTTACAAGCAAGGTGGAAAGACAAGCCTGGCAAAAGGCAAGTGTGCAAATTTTGAACATTCCTCCTGGATTCTTTAAGACAGTCCTTTTGCTCATTTTCTCTCATGATCACATCATGGGTTTAGACAGCTGGTCACTGAATTACTAAATTTCAGTACCTTGCTTGCAGGAGACAGGTGTGGAAAGATTTTTAGCACTGGGAAGCAGCCCTTTTCAATGGTGTCCTAATCTCCATGGACAATTGCCGCAAATGCTCGCTCCTTTTCCTGCTGGCACCTGCAGGAGAGCCTGCTTCCTGATGTTCACTTATGCCAGACCACATGCTGGCAAACAGTCCACAGGGATTCCTTGTGAAAATGTGCAGTTGTTATATTTTCATTTTAAGCTTAATATTGTTTAAAAATTCTTATTGTAAGTGCTAATACAAAAGTTTACAAAATATATATAAACCCTTTAGAAAATAATTATGAAGCAACCATTTTGCATTCACCACTCAATTTAAAAACTAGAACATTATTGGTAACTTAAAAGCCCCCTTTATTCCCTGCCAGATCACACTCCAGAAATAGTCACTATCCTGAATTTTGCTTTAATATTTTCTTACTTTTAAAATAATTTCTCGCTGATATATGAATTTATAAGAAATTGTTTTGTAGTTTTACCTGTTTTCAAATTTTATATGAACTCTGTCATAGTGTATTTGTTATTCTGCTGTGACTTGCTTCTTCCACTCTAAAATTTTGCTTTTGAAAGTCATCTATGTTAATGCTGTAGGTAATTTATTAACACTATTTTCATTTTATAAACGTGCCATAATTTATTTTTTCATGTTATTGTTTATAGATGTTTGTGTTTTTTCCATTATGCTATTGTAAATAATGTTGCTTTGGGCATTTGTACCTGTATCTTGATAAACATACATGCAATAATTTATCTCTAAGGTATGTACATATGTAGGAGTCAAATTTCTAGTCACAAACCATAAGCTTGTTTAAATTCACCAGGTAATGTTGAACTTTTTTAAAGTGGTTGCACCAACTATACTGTCAGTGCTAATGAATGAGAATTCCTTCTGTTTTGTATCCTTACCACCTCTTGGAGCTTTCAACTTTTCAAATTCTTGCCAATCTAGTGGGTATAAAATTACATATCACTATGGTGTTTTGATTTTTATTTTCTTCATCCAAATTGGAAAGGAAGAAGTAAAATTGCCTCTGCTTGCTGATGGCATAATTTTACATATAGAAAACCCTAAAGAATACACACACACACACACACACACACACACACACAAATTGTTAGAACTCACAAATGAATTCAGCAAAGTTGAAGAATACAAAATCACCCTACAAAAATTAGTTGCATTTCTATACTAACAAAGACCAATCAAAAAGGAAATTAAGAAAATGATCCTATTTATAATACCATCAGAAAGAACAAAATACTTAAATATAAACTTAACCAAGGAGGTGAAAGACTTGTACACTGAAAATTACAAAATATTTCTGGAAAAAATTAAAGATGGCATAAATAAATGAAAACATATGTTCATGGATTTGAAGACTTAACACTGTTAAGATGTCAATACTACCCAAAGCAATCCACAGATTCAATGCAATCCTTATCAAAACCCAATGGAGTTTTTTTGCAGAAGTAGAAAAATCCATTCTCAAATTTATATAGAATTGCAAGAGACCCCAAGTTGCCAAAAGATTCTTTAAAAAGAAGAATAAAATTGGAGGTCTCGTACTTGCTGATTTCAAAACTTGGTACAAAGCTACAGTAATTGAAACAATGTGGTATACACTTAAGGATGGACATATATATAAATGGAGTAGAATAGAGAACCCACAAAGAAAATCTTGCACATATAATCAAATGACTTTCAACAAAGTTTCCAAGACCATTCAATTGGAAAGATAGTCTTTTCAACAAATGGTTTGAGAAAACTTGATCCACATGCAAAAAAATGAAGTTGGACCTTTAGCTTATACCATATTCAAAAATTATAGTAACTCTAAATGGATCAAAGACTTAAATGTAAAAGCTAACACTATTAAACTCTTAGAAGAAGACATAGGGGAAAAGCTTAATGACATGGGATTTGGCAATGATTTCTTGGATATGATGCCAAAAATGCAAGCCACATAAAAATAAATAAATTGGACTACATCAAAATTTAAAACTTCTGTGTATCAAAGGACACAATCAACAGAGTGAAAATGCAACCTATGGAATGGGAGAAAATATTTGAAAATCATACATCTGATGAGGGGTTAATAGTAAGAATATACAAAGAACTCCTACAATTTGACAACAAAAAAATCAAACTCGGTTCAAAAATGGGCAAGGAATTTGAGTACACATTTCTCCAAAGGAGATATACAAAGGACCAACAAGGATATGAAAAGGTTTTTGCCATCACTAATCATTAGGGGAATGCAAATCAAAACCACAATGAGATGCCATATCATACTCATTAAGATGGCTATTTTAAAATAAATGCACACAGAGAAAATAACAGTTGTTGAGGATGTGGAGAAATTGGAATCTTTGTGCACTATTTCTGGGAATGTAAAATGGCATAGCTATTATGGAACATACTATGGAAGTTACTAAAAATATCAAAAATAGAATTACCATATGATCCAGCCATGCCAGTTCTGTGTATATATCCAAAAAATTGGAAATGGCATCTCATAGAGATATATTTACACTCATGTTCATAGAAACATTATTCACAATAGCTAAAAGGTGAATGCAACCTAAGTGTTCACTGATGGATAACTGGATAAATGAAATGTAATATATACAAACAATGAATATTGTTCAGCCTAAAAAAGAAGGAAATTCTGATACATACCACATGGATAGTCTTGAGGACATTTTGCTAAGTGAAATATGCCAGTCACAAAAAGAAAAATACTGTATGATTCCGTTTATAAGGTACCTAGAGTAGTCAAATTTACAGAGACAGGAAGTAGAATGGTTGCTGCCAGGGGCTCGGGAAAGGGGAGAATGAGGAGTTGTTTAATAGCCAGACAGCTTGAGTTTTGCAATACAAAAAGAACTTTGGATATCGATTGAACAACAATGTGAATGTATTTAACGTTTCTGAACTGTATACTTAAAAATGGTCAAAGGAGAAAAATTTTATGTTTGTGTATTTTAATGCCATTAAAAATAAAAGGTAACAAGGAACAAACTTTATATCTTTGTATCTAGCACAGGACTTAAAAGTTCCTTGCTCATGGTAAGTGCTAATAAAATGTTTTGACTGAATAAAAAAATGAAAATGAATCACAGCATTATTAATAGGGCTGGTGTTTGGATGTGTGACAATACAATATGGTCTTATTTTTCTCCTTCAAATTGTAAGGAGAGATATCTGTTCTGTGGACCAACCAGGGATTGTTGTGGAATAGCTAGATAATAAAAGCTTGCCTTTCTTATTGCTAAGCCTGACACCATGAAATTCTTATGGCATTTTCTGTTTGCATCCAGTTATCTCCATTGCAAAGATGCACAGAGCCAGCAGGAGGAGTGCTCTAACTTTATTTATGACTAGTCTAGTAAGAGCCAATATTAGCCAGCAATTACTGACTACTTCATATGCTGGGCAAAGTTTTATGCATTTTTAATGTATTATCTCACTTAATTCAAAAATAATATGAGGAATATACCACTACATTCCTCATTTAATGGATGAAGAAACTGAGGTACAGAGGGTTCAATATTTTTCTTAAGGTCACAGAGGTGACATTTGAAGTATGTAGTCTGGCTCTGGAGTCTCATTCTTAATCTGGATAATAAAAAATTGATGGTTAAAATGTAAATGAAGCCATCATTGGTTGATGTCATGAAACTTCTGAATCATCCAACCATCTCCCTTTTGACCTTATTTCAGCCCAGACAGTCACCATGATTCCTATGCCTTGATCTTTCCCACCTCTGGACTTGCACGCATTTTGTTTTGATGGATTATGAATGCCCTGCTGTTTCTTTCTGGTTATTTCATGTTTGATTTCTCCAAGAATCCTTTCAAGACTAGTTCCTCATCATTCTGATCCTTTACTTGTTCTTTCTTTGGGGTTCAAAAAAAGTAGGATGCCATTTATTTATTTTTATTGTTGCCGTAATTGCCTTTTGGATCTTAGTCATAAATTCTTTGCCTAGGCTGATGTCTAGAAGAGTTTTTCCTACATTTTCTTCTAGAATTTCTATGGTTTCATGCCTTACATTTAAGTCTTTTTTCCATCTTGAATTAATTTTTGTATATGATGAAGGATAGAGGTTCTGCTTCATTCTTCTGTATGTCTGCACAGCAAAGGAAATAGTCAACAGAGTAAATAGACAACCTACAGAATAGGAGAAAATATTCTCAAACTGTATATCCAATAAAGGGCTAATATCCAGAATCTACAAAGAACTCAAACAAATCAGCAAGAAAAAAGTACAACTCCATCGAAAAGTGGGCAAAGGACATGAACAGAAACTTTTAAAAAGAAGATAGACAAATGGCCAACAAACATATGAAAAAATGCTCAATATCACTAATCATCAGGGAAATACAAATTAAAACTACAATGAGATATCACCCTACTCCTGTCAGAATGGCCTTTAGTCAAAAAACAGTGAATGCTGGCAAGAATACAGAATAAAGGAATGCTTATTCACTGTTGGTGGGACTGCAAATTAGTATAACCTCTATGGAACACAGTTTGGAGATTCCTCAAAAAAATAGATGTAGACTTACCATGTGACCCAGCAATACCACTGCTGGATTTCTATCCAAAGGAAATAAGTCATTTTATCAAAAAGACAGCTGCACTCAAATGCTTATTACAACACAATTCACAATTGCAAAGATGTGGAATCAACCTAAGTGCCCGTCAATTCATGCATGGATTAAGAAAATGTGGTATATATATACCATGGACTACTACTCAGCCATAAAAGGGAATGAAATAATGTCTTTTGCCAGCAACTTGGATAGAATTGGAGAACATTATCCTAGATGAAGTATCTCAGGAATTGAAAAACAAACACCACACGCACTCTCTAGTAACTGGGAGATAATTGATGGGCACACACAGGCACAAAGAGATGTAAAGGTCATTGGAAATCAAGAGGGGAGGAGAGGGGAATAGGGGAAAGGTAAAAACCTATCTATGGGACATAATGAACACTATTTGGGTGACGGGCACACTAAAGCCCCAATTTAAGCATTATAAAAGGTATGCATGTAACAAAAACATTTGTACCTCCTTAATATTTTGGAAAAAAAAAAAGTAGGGTGGTAAAGGTGATAAGATAACTTGAGCTTGGAAGCCAGACAGAACTATGTTTAGATTGTGTTTGCCATTTACTAACTGGTTCGCAATAAGCAAAATATTTAACCTCTAATAAATATTTTAATTTAATAATGTGTAAAGTGAAAATAATAACACCACTTTACAGTATTCTGTGAGTTTAAATGAGATAATGAGTATTTTCATTGCCCAACACATCATGGGAACTCCTCTCCACCACTCACATACTTACTTC
>RJWJ010041840.1:0-13360 GCA_004363605.1 Indri indri | reverse complement strand
TTGAAATCTAGCTCCTGAATCTAATAAATTCTGTCTCTTCCTCAGTGAGTAATTGACAACTATAGCTGGAGAAATACATGTTTAACTGATCCTAGTCAAATAGCAAAATTAAACCTGGCTTCCAAATATGTTCAATGCAAACCTGCCTGCCCAAGGTGTAATCAAAAACTCTTTGATAGATTGCATGGATTTCTATGCTCATTCTCACTTCCAGATTGTATATAAGCAAATTTCTGCCTCTTTCTTCTTTATCCTTCCTCTTAGAAATCCACCCATTTATAAGTCTTAAATCATTATGAACTCATCTCTGAAGCTCTTCACTTCTGAGACTTAGAAGCATACTAATCGGCTTTTAAGAAAACCATACTGCACAAAAATAGTTTTTGGTCAGTAGCAGTTTTTGTAGACAGTGTTCCAAAATGTTAAAACAGATTCCCTAACTAAAATTACAAATGACATCAATTTCTAAATAATGCTGTATAACCAGGAATTATCATCGTATTATTAAAGTGGAAAAAATATGTAAGCTGGGTCCAAATGGCATATTATCTTGATTTCTTTTTTGTTCGGATTTTTTAAAATAAATTTTTCGACATGATCTTATGGGATATATATAAATATGATAAAACAGTTATAATAGTGAAGCAAATTAACATATCTATCATCTCAATTGAGTTCATTTTTTTTCTTTTATTTTTAGTTGATTTAATAATTGTAGATATTTATGGAGCATGGAGTGATAGTTTACATTATCTCAATTTAAATGATACCATATGTTTTTGTTGCATTGTAGAGATTATTAGCATAGCAGGGAATGTTGAAAGAGCCTAGGTGGATTCTACTGGGTTTTTGGCACTCAAGGTACTAAACTACACGAGGGGGTTTGCCTATGTCCTATGAAGTGGAAATGTTATGTGGCTGCCTAGGGAGAAATGGCAGAGGAGACATACTAATGTGGAGCACAGCGTGAATATGGATTTTTAGCCTGACTGTAGGAAATAGAGAAAGAAAGAAGCTTCTGGAAGAAATTTTAGGGATCTTCATTCTCTAGAATCCATTTAAGACTCAGAGAATAAGCAATATTGCTTTGAGACAGAGTTGAACAATATAACACATTGCTTGCAGAAAAGGGTTGTTCTGTTTGTTTATATGTGAGATTCAACAAAACAGTGAACATGGAGAATAACCAGTAGCATTTAGTAGTGTTGGTATTGCAGTTTTCATGACACTGGAAATTGACCTTATAGATAGGAAGACAAATAGTATTTCCGTGGAGAGCAGCAATGTACTGTGTCAGCAGGAGAAAAGACATGGGCCAATGTACTTGGCCATGAACATGTGTAATAAAAGCCTGGGCTTCTCATAGGGCTTTGGAAAGGTTTCCTCCTCATGTAGCTATGAAAACTTATGGTATTTGATGTAAAGACTTCATTCTTATTTCCAGATTCCAAAGGCTGATGGATATTAATTTTCTACAAATAGCTGGTAAAAACTTGATCTGTTCAATTTTCACAGCCCTATAACGAACACTTTATTATTCTCATGTTGATACAAATTAATTTTATCTCAGAGAGATCAATACACTGCCCATTCTCACCCAGCCAGCAGATGCTAGAGCTCAGATCTTTTAATTGTAGATCCTAGAGGTTTTCGCTGCACACAGTGGATCTTTACTTAAAAGCTTCCTCTGTTTGACAGACAAAAGCGTTATGTTTTAAAGTGCTAAGTTTATCTCTAGGGTTAATTGAGGTCTATTCCCCTCTTTTCCATAAATCAGCTCTTCATTCTTCCTGAAAGGAATAGCAATGATGGTTATCACACAGGTGAATAAAACACTCATATATTCTTAGGGTCATTCAAGCAACCAGTTTAATGGAGGTAGATGAGAAATTACAAGTACGATTGATTTAATGCAAGCATAAGACCATGCCAGTCACTTCTGTTTTCCACCATATTTCCTGACCCACATGATATGACTTTTCTCTGGTTCATAATGGCACCTATGATTTTCAAGACCCAATTGATTCACTGCCAACTGTCTTGAGTATCTAGAGAATTGTTGAAGCTACACCTTTCACTTCAGACAAATATAAGAATACCAGATATTTTTTTAAAAGTATAAATAAATGAGGCTGATACACAGTTAGAAACCATGTATTTTCTTATTAATCTATAACTAAAAAAACTGTGTCTGAAATATGAAGAGTTTGCTGTAAGGACATGCAGCCAGTTAGTAGCAAAGTAGACAATGTCCCTTAGGTTTCATCATAGCCTTCTGTATCTCCCTAGATACCAATTCTCAAAGAGTTAACCAATCTGTCTGGCCAGAGAAAAGGAATGTGTTTCAGGAGGTTCTTTCTGTATCCCATCGAGTCATTTCATTAAGGAGTCTTTATTAGCAGCAGAATATAGTCAAACCTCTGAGAGCTTCCTGATCCAGAGCATCTCACTCACTCTAAACTCAAAGTCCAAGAATTGTGGCATGGGCTACTGATTCTTCCCATACACAGAAAGTTAGCATTTCTGTTCATACATTGCTTTCTCACTTTTTTGTGTTTTGTGTAGTCAGGAGTGCAAGGTTGCTGTTTCCTTTGAGAATGCTTCAAGGGTTGCTTAACTGAGAATAAGGGCATGGTTGTGATGGTCACCTAGTGGTTTGACAGGGTTAATAAGAGTTCTTAATTAGGTAAAATGAAGGCTCATGGGAAACACAATTATTTGTTGTGTTTTTGTTTTCAATTCTCATCTATTTGTGAGGAAAGGGGCTATCAGAGTTATGGTAAATATTTGTGGTTAACATCTCCAACACCCACTGACACTTCTAGCAAGAGTCTCATTTTCTAAATTCTTGATTCATGTAGTCTAAATGAATCAGTTTCATCTTCACATGGCTTAGGCCAAGTCACTGAATTGTATTTTCCTGGCCCCAGTGATTGCCCCAGGCATGTTAGGGTCACTCCTTGATTCTACGTGAATGACTAGAAATGGTGTGGGCCAAACTTGAAAGCAAGAACAACTTTCACTGATATTGAACATGAGAAGATTAGAGACTGGGGCTGCTATGAGCATATTAGGATATGTATACTGCAATAATAGACATGGCACAGGGAGGCCACCAAATGAAGCTCGAGAATGAAACCAACACAGAGAAAGGCAGAGCTTATGAGAACCTATGTCCTGATGACTTTGAGCCTTAAACCAAACCCCCTGGTTTTCATTTATTTGACTCAATCATTTTCCTTTTCCCTAAATCACTCTGTGTGTGTGTGTGTGTGTGCGTGTGTGTATGCATTCTGGTTAGAAATAAATGGCCTTAACTCATAAAATAAGGAAACTAAAGTTATTTACAGTTTAGGTAAATGTGTACTTATCCATCAAGGCAAATTTCATCATGACTGCTGGTTCTTCCTCCTTTGAAAAAAGCAGCCAAATTGTTGAATATTTTGGATAAGTGGTCATCATTCTGAGATAATCTAATTTATCCTTCTGTTTCAGGTTGTCTAGTTTAGAATGAAAATTTTTCTTTTTTAATTATTTTATTTCTCAGTTTTATTGACTTGGCCAATTTATTAAAGGTCTTATCAGTGATTTCTACAACACTTAAAGAGGTATTTTAACATTTTCATTAAAAATTCTATCGATATATCTAGAGAATAACACTATCTTATTTTTGGCAAGTGTTCATAGGGAACTTTCATGAGAAAACATTTCTCCCCATTCAAAGAAAGAATAAAACAATAATAAGTATGGGATTTTAGTATTCGTCAAGGTAGATATGTAATAGATGCTTATATCTATAAATCTATGTAATTAAATATATATATATATTTATATATGGAATATATTTGGTTGAAGAGACTATTTATAGGCTGTTAGTGAATAATCACTACCAGAGTTTTGGGAATTCCAGGTGAACATAAAGGAACAGAAGGGAAGTTGGTATAATTTAGGTTATTTTCTATAGGGGGCAATTGCGAAATCTATGCCTAGGTTGAAAGGGACAGATTATTACAGTTATTGCTTCAGTTCCAGAGACTCCCCCGAAATTAGAGCTTAACAGACTTCATAAAAGGTAGCCTCCCAAAAAAGTTAACTGGAGGCTTGTTTCATTTGCACTTGAAATTGGAGTATGATGGGGATTCTAAAAGAAAAGCAAGTACTATACAATCAAACACCCTTTGGGTGGAATGCATCCGAGGATAATCAGGATAGGCCAGAAAGGGATAGAAAACTACGATAATTCAATAATTCTCCTAAAAATAAAATAATAAGAAAAAAAGTCCTCACGCACCCCTGGGTAAATTCCAGTAGCTGGACAATTTGGCATTGCTTCCGGGCTGCCCTTTCCTGTCACCTATTGGTAGAATTCCTTCTCTAATTCCTTTCCCTTTTCTGTGACTCAGGGAAAATATCTGATGCTTCAGCAGTTTTCACTAACTCCCCAAAACTCTCCTTAATATAATGTGAAAGAAACCATAGGGAAGATAATGCATTGCAGACTTCTCTAGGATGAAGCAACAATGAGCCTCGAGCCACCTGAAGTGCTACAGCTCTGTCACCATCATAGCTGTACAGTGGAAATTTTCTGAATCGGGGAATGTAGAAAAGCCCTTTAAAAACCTGCAAATGTAATTACTAAAAATTTCACAGATCCAAGATAAAACCATGTTCTTGAAAATGAAACAATATTGTTGTCTTCACATATATTTTTGCTATATTTGTAATATAGCAAAAATATGTAAATGCATGTATAAAAATAATATATTTTATAGTGTTAGAAATATTGATACATATTGATAATATATGTATTATATGAACTCTTCCTCATTTCTAAAATAATAGATGATCTTTGAATGCATTGAAAAGGTCAATTTTTTAATGTTCATAATCTCATCACTTAGAGGAAAATATATATATATATATATATATATATATATATATATATATAAAACATCTTCTGGTTTGCCCTTAGTCTTTTTCCCGTTGTACTTCTGTATATGTGTGCTTCATTGTGAAATGAAGGCCTTGTATGGAAGAAAACTAAACAGATGTATATTGTACATATTGCTTTATATCCTGTTTTTCTTACTGATATTAGAAATACCAAGTTAATGAATATCAGCTGATCACATGATTTCTAATGGGTGCTTAGTGCATACAAACATATAGGTATTCAAACAATTCTGTATTGTTGTACCCTTAGCATTTCCAAAGTTTTAGATAAAAAGTAAACCATATTAAGTATCCTCCCTTTCTCTGATATGATAATTATTTTATACATTTTAAACTTGAATCTTACAGCAAGTCAAGTAGAGATCAGTTGTGTTGAATTTCTGTAGAATTGCATCAAAATTATTTTCCATATTCATCTATTTGCTCTCCTATCAATATCCAGTAATTGCTTACATATTAGTTCATCACCTTCACTAGACTATAAGCTCCAAGAGGGTAAAGACTATGTTTCTTAAGTTTACCATTGTCTCTGAAGCTTACAGTGTGTGGCACATAGCAAGTACTCAATATTTATTACTGATCAAATGAAAAAAATTGACCAAGATTTTTGATAACAGACTGAAACCTAAGACATGAAACTATACGAATCCTAGAAGAAAATGTTGGAAAAACTCTTATGGACATTGGCCTAGGGAAAGAATTTATGAAGAAGACCCCAGGGGCAACCATGGCTGCAACAAAAATACATAAATGGGACCTGATCAATTTAAAAAGCTTCTGCACAGCCAAGGAAACTAGCATGAGAGCAAACAGACAACCTATAGAGTGGGAGAAAATATTCACATGCTACTTATCCAATAAAGGGCTGATAACTAGAATCTGTTTAGAACTCAGGAAAATCAGCAAGAAAAAAATCAAACAACCCCGTTAAAAAGTAGGCAAAGGACGTGAACAGAAACTTTTCAAAAGAAGACAGACTAATGACCAACAAACATGAAAAAATGTTCCACATCTCTAATCATCAGGGAAATGCAAATCAAAACCACAATGAGATATCGCTTAACTCCAGTGAGAATGGCTTTTATCAAAAAGAACCAAAACAATAAATGTTGATGTGAATGCGGAGAGATAGGAACACTCATACACTGTTGGTGGGATGGCAAACTAGTACAACCTCTGTGGAAAGTCATATGGAGATACCTCAAAGAGCTCCAAGTAGAACTACCGTTTGATCCAGCAATCCTATTACTAGGCATCTACCCAAAGGAAAAAAAGACAGTCAATAAAAATGACATCTGCACTTGAATGTTTATAGCAGCACAATTCACAATTGCAAAGATGTGGAAACAACCTGAGTGTTCATCAATATGTGAGTGGATTAATAAAATGTGGTATATGTACACCGTGAAGCTCTACTTAGCCACAAAGAACAATGGTGATCTAGCACCTCTTGTATTACCCTGGATAGAGCTGGAGTCCATTCTACTAAGTGAAGGATTACAAAAATGGAAAAACAAGCGCCACATGCATTCACCATCCAATTGGTATTAATTGATCAACACTCATGTGCACATATAGTAGTAACATTCATTGGGTGTCGGGCAGGTGGGAGGGGGAGGCGGGGATGGGTATATTCACACCTAATGGGTGCAGTGCACACCATCCGGGGGGGTGGACACTCTTGAAGCTCTGACTCTGGCTGGGCAAAGCCAATATATGCAACCTAAACATTTATACCACTGTAATACGCTGAAGTAAAAAAAAATAATGACAGTGAAATGATATTTCTTTTTTATTACATATAAATTTTTATTAAGCAAAAATTTAGTTTTGTATATGATGCAAGAGGGGAGTACAACTTTATTTTTTCCAAACAGATATTCAGTAGACAGTTGATGATAAACCAAACCACCTGTACATCTAAACATCTATACATTTAAAACCATGGATTAAATTCTAATATATCCTAGGATCGATTTTATATTAAGACTCCATCCATAGAGTTTCTTAAAATTATTAGAGAGATAGGATAGCATGGTGGTAAAACGAGCAGGCTCTGGGGCCAGCAATCATCACGAAATATTTTTTCTTCTTCTTTCCTCTTTCCTCTCTCCTTCTCCTTCCCCTCCTCCTCTTCCTCTTAGGGTATTATGAGGGTACAAACATTATGGTTACATTTTATGTCTTTGCCTCACCCAAGCGAGGGTTAGAGGCATGCCCTTCCCCCCTACAATGCTCCCCATGTCCTTTAGTTGTGGGTTTATCCCCCCCCATGCCCCTAATCCCTGGAGAGTATTACTGCCTTGAGGGCACCCTAGTGTTCAACAGTTAGTACCAATTTGATGGTGAGTACAAATGGAGCCTGTTCTTCCGAACTTATGATACCTCACTTTGGATAATGGGCTTAAGTTTAATCCAGGAAAATATAAGAGGTGCTAGATCACTGTCGTTTCTTATGATTGAGTAATATTCCATTGTATACATATACCAAATTTTAGCAATCCACTCATGAATTGGTGGGCATTTGGGTTGTTTCCACATCCTTGTAATAGTGAATTGTGCTGCCATAAACATTCAGGTGCAGATGTCTCTATTGTACCAGATCTTTTGCTCTTTGGGGTAGATGCCTAATAGTGCTATAGCTGGATCGAATGGTATTTCTATTTTTAGCTCTTTGAAGTATCTCCAAATTATTTTCCACAGAAGTTGCACTAATTTGCAGTCCCACCAGCAGTGAAATCACATGCATTGAGCCTGCTAGTTTTCAGGCACTATGCTCTTTTAAATACTTCATCATGTTTAATACAAGTCAGTGCTATATTAGTAATATGATTCATTTTATAGATGAAGAAACATAATCAAGCAATTTAAGTAACTTGTTCAAGTTTACAAAGACACTAAAGTGGTAGAATCAGGATGTAGCATATAGTTATCCATTTCTAAGTCCATGTTCTAAATGACTATGCCGTGCCAGTATGCAATTTTATTATTATATGTAGTCCTGAACTGGGTTTGCAATGCCCTAAAAGAGCTAAATTGATATTGTTCACAAAATATTTCTTTATACAAATAATTCTTATTTGTATAAGAATACAATTAAATTAAATTAAGGCGAACACTTGTTTTCTGTTGAGGAACATTGAAAAGCATTTGCTATGCTATTGTGCTTAGTAAACCTTCACCATCATCCCTCTTCTTTCTACACTTTACCTCCAGGTCTTGCAGCTCTCACTTTCATGATATGCTGCTATGGCACCACAAAAAATCTCTAAGGCTCTAAAAATATCACATAGTATATTCTTCAGCTAAATTTCCTAAATATCAGTTGTTTATTACTAATAGTATTTTTTATTGTTTTTATTCTTGTATTCTTGACTATATCATTATACTCTTAATTATAAACTGGTGTTTAACTGGCTTATTTTGTTCTCCAAAATAGATTGTAAAAATTGTATGGACAGGGTGAGGAATTTATACTTCTCTTTGTTCCCACTTGATTTTACCATATTAATCCCATAGCAGGATTTTTACTTGATGATTGATTGTTCCACTAAATGTAATGGGATGTACTCCATTTTGTTTCATCACTAAAAACATCATCCAAATTGCCTGTATTTCAGAATAATTAAGAATCTTTTATTTTTGTTGGAAAAAAGTAAGTGTGGCTTTGGTATGAATATTTGTCTTAAGTTAAAAAATCTAAATCTGTTTTACTGAGACAAAATAGTCACAGATAAAAAGCTATTTTTTACTAAAATTTGACAAATTGTTACTTACAGGAAAAATATTGCTTATTTGTCTTAGTTTTCTACAAAAAAAAAATCTCATTAGTAACAATATTGTTTTTAAATTACCTAGAAGTCCATGAATTCTGAAATATGAAGGCTTTAATATTCTTCTAATTTGCTTCTCTAATTATAGTAAATATCATTAGATGGGATTTCACATACTCAGACCTTTAAGATAATTATATGTGAGCTAGTCTGATCTTTATTTTGGCATTATTTGTAAGAAGCCAATGTGCTGAGAAATTATAAGCAGCGAGAAGATGCAATTTCATAGACTAAATTTATATTATGAAAGAATACTTTTTAAAGGTCTTATAGTTTTCAGTTACATATTACTTATATAAAGGACAAATATTACCGATATACAAAGAACCAAAGTCCTAGAAGAAAGCAAAAGCAGACTCTGAGCAGCTAAAATATAAGTCACATATTTCCATATTTTCATAATTTACTCCCTTAGATAATTATTGCAAGGCTATTCTCACAATTCTACAAAGTGCCATTGCTTAGTATCGCACAAGATAGGGGATACCATAGCACAATGGCTAGGAGTATTATTAAAAGCAGATGAAGCAACAGAAGGAAAAAAAGAAATCTCTAATTGGCAGGCAGACATCAAGTTGAGGGATCATAAAATAGGTAAAGGACTTATATATGAATCGAATATGTAGTAAGTTAGTACTGTTAATGTGGAGAAAAACAAATCTAGAAACATAATTGGTGACTTATTTGATAAAATGGCACACATTTCCTCATGGTAACAAATAATTACTAAGAACAGATTTTACAGTTTAAAAAGTGATTTTCATATACACACAATTCTGATAGCCAATATCCATTCTGATTGGATCTTGCTGTTTCCTGGCCAGTTTATGAAATTTTTTTAGTATTATTACTACATGTATTATCTCTTCTAATTTTTAAGAAAAATCCTACTGCAGTTGTAACAGGTTGCAAATAGAATATGTCGATATACTTTTATTATCACAAAAAACAAAAAGTCTGGAGTGAGAGCATACTTTAAGAATCTAAGGCTCTTTCCAGCTTACCTTTTGAAATATTAAGCAGATTATCGTGGTCATCGGACTTATTTTTTCATGTCTTCAAGATGGCTGCCACAATTCCAACTGTGACATAGGTGTCAAGATAAAGTCTAGGCCAAGAAGAGGGACTATTTCTTACATATGTTGTGTCAGATAGGCAGTTGCTCTTCAAAGACCTGTGCTCCTATTATATTGTAGAATTTTTCCCAGGAAATGGCTGCATATTCAAGGACTATATTTTCTACTTCTCCCTTTCCCTATGTCCCCTTTCCCAACCACCTACTCCCCACCCTTTAGTATCTAGCTACATCATTTGTGTCACTTCCAGGCCAAAGTGTAAGCAAGTGTTGCTTCTCCATATCTCCATATTTCCATTCCCTGTTCATATGCCCAGTCAGGTAGGATACAGTAGAAACACTAGTGAACACTCCAGACACAGAAAGAGCCTGGATCCCTGAATCTTCACGTGTAAAGCTAGCTGCAATCCAGGAGTACCGTTACATGTGAATGAGTGGTATGTTCTATTGTGTTGACACAATAAAAGCTTGGAATTCATCCCACGAATGTTTGGGATTTATTGCTAAAGTAGCTGGTATTTAACTAATATTCATTCTATTTAACGAGTTAGCGAACCTTTTTCAGAAGCTACAAGTAGACTTCCCAGGAGCAGTTTCAAGGACAGGGTTACATACCCATGACCATGGGAAAGTATCTAGGAGTACAGATTTAAAATGTATTTATTTAGTACATGTATTTAAATGTATTTATTTACATAAATGTATTTATTTAGTATGTAAATGTATTTATTTACATAAAATGTATTTATTTAGTACCAGAGAATAGGCTAGAGATAACTCATTTCTGATAATCAGTACAGCTTCTAAACCATCTAACTTAAGTTAAATTTGGTGTTATCTTGCCTTCGTGGATGGAATAACCAGCCCAGTAGAGTCCAAATCCCAGGATGGAGCCTGTTCTCAATTGAATTCTTTTGCCCAGTATCTCCCTAGTTGCAATTACCAGAGAAATAAAAAAAAGCCATTGAACACCCTTTTCATACGAACCTTTATTTTCCTGAATACCTTATAAAATCAACCCAGGGTTTTCTAATGTTCAATGTTCTTTGTTTCCTTCTCATTTAAAATTTTCAGTTATTGTTCTAAGTCTGTCATTCTCTAGCTGTGACTTTTTGGACACGTTACTAAAGTTCTCAGGCTTTTGCCCTAACCTATGAAATGAGAGGATTTGATCAAACTATTTCAATTGTCTTCCAGCTAAAAGCAAATGAGAATTTGTTTACTGTGTGTGTGTGTGTGTGTGTGTGTGTGTGTGTACATATACCTATATAGCAGCTCTAAGTATTCTTAGATAATTGTGTAGTTGGTTCTTATTTTTTGTTCCTTTTCTCTTTCACTGTAGTTCAACCATGAAATAGGAGGCAGTTGTTAAACTTGCATGGCCTTCACATCTCATTTCTAACAATGTAAAGAGTTGATCAAGGTTAAGAATAATATCGTAAGCCTACATGCGCATCAATATGCCCCCTACCCTCCATGCATACATGTATTCATTTGAAGTACATACTCTTTTTCTTCTGCCTTAGAGTGTAGAAAACTTTTAGAAGGATGGGATTGAATAAAGCTGTTCAAGTTTCTCTGTCATAAAAAAAAAATAGATTAAATTATGTTAAACCTCAACCAGAAAATTAAATTAACCAGAACACCTCATTCTCCAAGCAACAAAATACTTTAAAAAAAAATTCTAATTGGTTTTCTGTTAGCAATACTTGAACCTGTTTGCATAGGTCTCTCCAGAAATACTTTGCATCATTAAAATGGCACAATCCAATAAAGCTTTGCTGTTGAGTTCTTGAGAAAATAAAATGCCTAGTACTTACACCATGGAAGTGAATGTACAATTCCTCTCTAAGAATGAAAAGCTTTGAACTACTAAAGCAAAGTCAATTAAGCATTGTATTTACTGGATAACTCAGCTGAAAGTGAAGTAGCAACCCAAGGTAAACCATTATTATACCATCAAGAAATAACACAAGGTAGTTTCTGTCAACAAGCTCTCGTTAACCCTCAGAATAAGGGAAAAGAAAAATGGGGGTTAAAAAAAAAGAGAAGAATGAAAAAGTTTAACATGGTTAAGTATTTCCCTTTGAAAATTAAAAATGCTGTATTATTTGGTAACTTTTTAAAAGGCAGTTGATTGACATGACAGCAGAACATTGTGTCAGCAGTCATGTCTCTGATGACGTTCATAGACATTTTCTTTGGGAGATGTCAAAAGGTCCATCAATATGAGAAAACTTCTACAGTTAGCTTTCTTTCTGTTTATGGGGTTGGGCTTTGTTGAATGGAGTATATTAATTGTAGGAAAAAGCATGTAGTATGCTTGCAGTTTCAGAAAGTCAACATATTTGTTAGGCTGTGTCGATTTTTAAATCTCTATCATTGCATAGTGAGCAAATGATTAGGAAGTTAAGCCTCCAAGAGCAAACTTTACATGGTGAAAAATAGAGAAACAAGCATGTTATGACTTATCATCTAGCAATTTCAATGCTTCAGTGTGTAGAAGTCAACAAGTTTTTGTTTACACTTCTCTTGGCTCAATTCAAATACTTAGTTTTGATTAGAGATTTTAATGGTTGGAGGCAGTATGAGGGAATTGAGAGCTGCCTTGGAATCTCACCTCTACCATTGTTCTGCTCTGGGACCTTGACTATGATAATGAAGCCAATTTTTATATTAAATATTCACCATGTCCTAGACACTATGCTAATAATTGTAATTATCTTTTTTAATACTCGCTACAAACTTATGCAGAGGTTTGTTACTATGAGGCAAATTCTAAAGATGAGGAAGAAAGCTTACAGAGATTGTCATTGGTTTCTGTGGGATATCAAGTCAGCAAAAAGGATGAATTAGTAGGTATCATATTACCTTCATGTCTTCATCCACTGTCACTCTATCAAGGGGGCTTCCCCCTTCTATGGCTCAACATGGTTTTTCTTTCTTTTCTTTTTTATTTCACTTAGCATCACATTATGTGTAATGGTTGGTTCTTCTCCTTATAGGAATGTAAATTAATTGGACAGTTTTCTTAAATTTATTTCCCTCTGCTGTCTTCCCTGAACCTGGAATAGTGCCTGTATAGTAATATCTCACTAATTATTTATTAAACAAAGAGTCATATTTTCTGGTTTGCCAAGTAAAAATAATATGTCTTCAAATTACCATAATCTGTTACTATAAAATAGAAGTTTTGATCATGAAAACTGGCAATGAAGGATTCTGAAAGGGCATGAGGAAACTTTTTGGGGTGATGGAAATGTTCACTCTTGCTTGTGGTAATGGTTTCATGAGTATAAACATATGTCATAACTTACCATTGTACATTTAAAATATGTGTTATTTTTTGGGTCAATATAACCTCAACAAAGCTGTAATAAGAGCAGACAATATCATGGAGCAAAGGATAAAATGAATTAAATTTACTTTAGGAAAATATCACCAAATGTTTCTTATTTTATGTTTCCCTTGTTTACTAATCAAATTATTCCAGCAGACA
>RJWJ010041839.1:0-13310 GCA_004363605.1 Indri indri | reverse complement strand
GGTATGCACAAGTGGCACATGCTAATTGTGGAAAAATGAGAAAATATGGGGGAGTCAAAGGAAGGAAAAAAAAAAACCAGCCAGATTTCTCCCAGCCCAAGATAGCTGTTGTTAATGTGTTGATGTCTTCTGGTTCTTGTTCTAGATTATTGTGCACATTTGTGTCATTATATTATACTTTTCACAAGAGAAAATGGGATCCATGTAGTATATGTTGCTTGATGACGTTTTTCATTTGTTTGAAAATATACTGGGGCCGTCTCTCTAACCATAGAGTGTGATTGGTAGAGGCTAAGTAGAATATTGATACGACACACACTAATTTCCAGGCTTCTGTTGTTATAATTACTGGTCAGATAAATATCTTGACAGCTAAATTTTACATACTTATCTGGTTACTTCCTTCAGATAAATTTTCCCTCCTCCTTCTCTCCTACTTAGTTATCCAATTATCCATCAATAAATAGTTGCTAGCTTAGTCAGCTTTGGCTGCTATAATGAAATACCGTAGACTGGGTGGTTTCAACGACAGACATTTATTTCTCTCTGTTCTGAAGACTGGGAAGTCCAAGATCAAGGTGTTGGCAGATGTGATTCCCGGTGAGGGCAAAAGGCCACCTTCTCACTACGTCCTCATGTGGCAGAGAGAGCCCATGCTTTGGCCGCTCTTCTTCTTCTTATAGAGACACTAATCCCATCATGGGATATACACCCTCATGATCTCATCTAAACCTAATTGCCTCCCAAAGGATCCACCTCCAAATCCCGTCACATTGGGGGGTTAGGGCTTCAACATACAAATTATGGGGGGACATGAACATTCAGTCCATAACAGTTGCTGAATGTTTCCTTGGTGTTGGGGCCTGGATGAGGTTCTGGGGATACGGATCTATTCCTTTTCATGTGGAAGACATAGGCATGAGTCAAATAGCCACACAGAAAGAATGTTAAAGTAACTATGGCAGCAAGCACTATCCAAAGAAATACATGGTTCCATGGGGACCTAGAGTAGGGGATTTGCTTAATTTAGGGAAGTCAAGAAAGACTTCACTGAGGAAGTGACATGAGCTGGGATGTGAAAGGTGAACATGGAAATAAGTGGGTGAAGAGAGAAGGAAACAAGATCTCAGGTAGGAGGAATAGTAGGTGCAGAGACTGGAGGGCAAGAGGGAAAGTGCTAGAGCTGAGAACTAAATAAAGGCCAGCACTATGGGAGGAGGTGAGGAGGTTGCGAGGACTCGCTACTTCGGAAGATATAGTATTTCTAGGCCTTATTTTAAGTAAAATTGTCCTTAAGAAATGCACCACACATTGTATTATATTTTAAATACCCCATTGAGTGTTATACTTTTCTAATGAGCAAATTTAAACATTGGATTATGGATATGGTATTGAGGAGGTTGATTAAACCTGAATGAATCTGCAAAAAACATATGAGAAATACCACTTTAATTGTGTTTGGGACTTCTTTTCATGGCCCGTACCTAAAATCTTATCTGGGTAGGAGTTAAGGAGACATCTACATCACCAGCTGAACAAATCAGCAGAGTCACCAGAGGGCCTTAGTCTTATTTGTTGACCGTCAAAGGACCATTTTGCCAGTCACTAATCCTGGGCCCAGTCTTTTCTCAGTCAGCAAAAATATGCCATCTACACAGCAAAACAATATAGACTAAACGCAAGAATGCTATCGCTCAGTTGCTAGCACGCCACGATATTCTTAGAAAGGTTCGGAACTATGAGCATATTTTCATGAAAACTTCCATTATTTTTTGACATGGCTATTGTTTACACTGCTGGTGAGGCTTCTAAGGAAAATATCATTTACTATTCGTATGAAATATGTGGCAATCACTTTGCTTTGCCTCAGGGCTGCCACTAGCCTATATGGTACTGTCCCTTTGCGGGAATTAAAGTTGGTACCCTCTATGGCAGTTGCTTGGCTTGGTGATCTTTTATGTTGTCTGTGTGAATTAGGAAAAGGTAAGCTTGCCCCTACCTTGTCAGTGTAGTGTCACACCAGGGTGTATGGCTTGGCAAGGGGTCCCTAGGCTACACTTCAGCTTTACTTTGGGCACCTTTTTCTGGGCGCCTTTGTGCCAGGCATAATCAACAGGAAGACCATGCAAGTGGTCTTGTTTGCCTTGTGCTCATTTGGATGTAAGACAGTGACTATTAGGTTGCTTACCTCATCTTTATTTTGATGATCTTTCACAGGAAAAGTGAAAAATTCAAAAAAGCAAGGTTTGAAAACCACCTCCACTTTGACATGCTTTTCCCAATATTCGATCTGATTATGTAACCTGGTCTTATCTTTCCTGATGACAGTCAGATCACATTGCACAGCTGATGTCTTCTTTCCACAAGAAAGCTCAGCAAATTCAGTTGTGATTAGGGACCCAGTTCAGTTTAGAGTCTCTGCTCTTTTCTTACAGTGTTCATCTTACACTATGCTAGAAGTATAACTCTTCCTTTTGCAGATGCTTTTCTGGCATTTTCTTTCCCTTTATTTCTGATCTAGAAGGACCCAAATTTACAGCTCTTTATTTATGCTTTCAGAAAGACCAAAATGGTAGCAGTCTAAAGTGAACACGCTTAGTTTTTGAAATTGTTTCTTTCTGTGATTTTAATTGCTGAAGAATTTAGGGGGAAACAAACAAAAAAATGGTTTGCTAGGAAGGCTCTCCCCTCAAACCATTGAACGCAGGGAAATTATCAACAGCAATAGAGGAAAATACTGTACTCAACTGAATCAATTTTCTTTTGTTTTTGAATTGTCCTTCTCAAGTATGTAGTCACTATGCCAAATATTGGCCCAATTTAAGCCAACCCTTAAATAGAGCCTGGCACCGATTTTATAACAACTGCTCAAGAAAACAAAGCTAGCTGGTTCTTCCCAATTAGAATATGTGGATATGATCTCAAAAAACTCCAGACGTACACAAGTCCATGGAAACTTATTCCACCCATGGGTTTCTTTTGAGCTGATGCTACTTGAATCATTCTTTAGCCCTTTACAATCATATCGCTCCTTTCTTTATCACACTGTCTTTCCCACTTAGAGGAAACATGATCTTTTTTCTCTCAAATCCATTTTCAAGACAAATAAAATGAGATTTCCTTCTCACAATGTGCCAAGCTTTGTCGGGAATAAAAACACAGAGAGAAAGAAAGAAAAACAAATACAGCAACAATTATTCAAAGCAAGATGAGGGACAACATAGGAAGCAAATTGGAAATGTGGCAGAAGGCCGGTCAGGGCCGGCACCCCAGGGTAGCTCAGCAGTGTCACCTAAGAATTAGGATTCATCAACAATTTCACCCCATAAACACTGAATCTTCTATCTTTTTCTGGAAATTGTGAGCATGCTGCAGAACAAACCACCTGAAATCGCAATGGCATACAACAGCCAGCACGTATTCTTTGCTTACTGGGCTGTGTGTTGTTGGCAGGCACAGCGTGGCTTCTGGTGGTGGGTCTGCCGGTCAGCTAGGGTGGCCGTGTGTCAGGTTGCTGGTCAAGGGCAGGTCTGCTCTGAGGGTCTCTTAATGCTGGGGCCAGGCTGAAGGGGCAGCAGCTGCCTGGGGTGTAGTCTTCTCATGGAGGAGTTGGAAACTCCTGGAAGGGCAAATGGAAACACGTGATTCCTCTTAAGGCTTGTGCTCAGAACCCGCATGCTGTCACTCCACCTGCACTGGCTTCCCTGCCTTAATTGACCACATTGAACCACCTGGCCAAACCTAAGCTCACAGGGTGAGAGGAGAATACTCCTCCCTTGGAGCTGAGGAGCGAACAGTCATAGAATTTGCCACAACTTTATTTTAAATAACAACTATATTTCTGTTTATTAAATTTATCAAATAAAGCTTTGGATTATGTAGGCAGAGAGAAATCTATCCTGCCAAAGAACAAGTCAGGAAACAATGTTTATTAACTACTCATTTATTTATTTGCATTCATTCACTCATTCATTATTTTTAATTGACAAATAAAAATTGTATATATTTATGGTGTACAACACGATATTTTGATATATGTATATACATTGCAGAATGACTAAATCGAGCTAATTAACGTAATCTATTACCTCACATAGTTATTTTTTGTGGTGATAACATTTAAAATCTACTCCCTTAGCAATTTTCATGTATACAACACATTGTTATTAACTATGGTCATCATGTTGTACAGTAAATATCCTGAATTTACCAATCCTGTGTAACTGAAATTTTATATTTTTTCACCAACATCTTCCCAATCCCCGCCCCCGACACCCCAAGCCCTTGGTAACCACCATTCTCTTTCTGCTTCTATGAGTTTGACTTTTGTGGATTCCACATATAAGTGAGATCAGGCAGTATTTGTCTTTCTGTGCCTGGATTATGCCATTTAACATAATGTCCAGCAGGTTCATCCATGTTGTCACAAATGACAGGATTTCCTTCTTTTATAAGGCTGAATAGTATTCCATTATGTATATATACTGCATTTTCTTTATCCTCCGTTGATAGACACTTGTCTTGGCTATTGTGACTAGTGCTGCAATAAACTTGGAAGTGCAGTGATCTCTTCAACATACTGATTTCATTTCCTTTGGATAGACACCCAGAAATCGGATTGCTGGGTCACATGGTAGTTCTATTAACTACCCTTTTAAAAGCCAACATTAAATAAATAAACTTAGAACTATCTCCATAAAAATTATAATATAGGTTGAGTACATTATTAAATATCAGACTGTCAATGAGAAAACTGTCATAGTTTTTAGCTTTTTGACTGTTTCTATTCCAGCCTATTTGAGAAGTAGCCACACCGAGGCAAATGAGCAAAGCTATCCAGGTTGTGTACACAGAGCAACCTCTCACTCTCACTCTGGGGTTTCTGTAATTGGGCTAAATCAGGGGTCAGCAAGCTATGGCCTGTGGGCCAAATTTGTCCGACTGCCTGTTTTTATACCACCTGCGAGCTGAGGATGTTTTAAAGTTTTCTGAATGGTTGTGAAAAACAAAAGAATCTATTCTGTGATACGTGAAAATTATGTGAAATTCAAATTTCAGTGACATAAAAAAGCTCTGCTGGAACATAGCCACACTCATCCATTTATGTCTTGTCTGTGCTTTTGTACCACAGCTGCAGAGCTGAGTAGTTGCGACAGAGACCGTATGGCCCACAAAGCTGGAAAGATTTACTATACCTTTACTGGCCCATTACAGGAAACCTCTGCCAACTCTTGGGCTAAGTGATTCACCCAGACTTAAAGTGCCATAGTTCTATTTGGTTCTTTTTTTTTTTTTTTTTTTAATGAGACAGAGTTTCACTCTGTTGTCCGGTCTAGAGTGCCGTGGCATCAGCCTAGCTCACAGCAACCTTAAACTCCTGGGCTTAAGCGATCCTTCTGTCTCAGCCTCCCGAGTAGCCGGGACTACAGGCACGTGCCACCATGCCCGGCTAATTTTTTCTATATATTTTTAGCTGTCCAAGTAATTTCTTTCTATTTTTTAGTAGAGACGGTGTCTCGCTCTTGCTCAGGCTGGTCTGGAACTCCTGAGCTCAAATGATCTGCCTGCCTCGGCCTCCCAGAGTGCTAGGATTACAGGCGTGAGCCACCACACCCGGCCTCTGGTTCTTAAAAGGTTTGATGCAGAAAACTTTTGTACCATGAGACAGAGAGGTGAACAAAATATCTGATGCATCCATTCACCTCCTTGAGTCTACATCATTCTGAGGAAGCTGGAAACCCAGATGAAGTGGTCCCTGATTTTCCCTCAACACTCTGCAACTTGGATCTGCCATTTTCTCTAATGAAAATAGAAATATCTTCTTTCTGTTACCTCGGTGAAATTTCATACCTAGATGTATCTTAACACTGGATAGAATTAAATATTCAGCTATGCAATGGTTTGTTGAGCATGTCTTTGTGTCCTCTCCTCCATATATGTCTCATACTGAATTTTGAGTAATGCCAAAAACAGCTTTCTGAGCCCCTTCGCAGACATTGATTTACTTTTCATGGGTGGTTTATGCTGACAATTTATTTTCTACCTATTATTTTTCACACTTTTTTTTTAACCTTTGTAAGCTTAGATTTTGGTTTAATTTTTGTTTTATGGAAACAAATGTCATCCCACAAGGGGAGATAACTCTTGGTATAAACACACGTGTGGAGAACTGTAAAACTTAATGAAATTCACAACCAAACGTTATAATAAAATGGCCTCGGGACAGAAACAATCTAATCAGCCTCCAGTGAGTCACAGATGATCGGCTGGAATCGTACACAGGTGGCTGAGGGCACAAGGCCGTTGGCGTCTTGCCTCACAACACACAGGGGACGTGCGTTTTATGGCCCAACTCTGCTTGCCCTGTCCTGCTTTATTGTTTGCATATTTCTGTCCAAACCTGCCCTGGCAATGTAGCTGCATGGAAATTACAGTCTGCAAATCACACTCATTAGGAGAAGTTAGAAAATATTTGACTGCCCGAAAAAGGACCAATTCTTTTGCAAAGCAGTGTCCAGATGAGGTAAGACTCAAACTCTGGGGTCCCTGGTTGAGTTTTGCAGCTTTGGAAAGGAACAAAAAGGAATAATTACCCTCTCCCCTATCCTTATTTGTCTTGAATTCTTTTTGTAATTCTATGGAAGAATAGAAAATATTTTCTATAATTTGTACTATATGCTTTATTGAGTTGAACAGTCATTGAGAAGTTGGCAGGACTTTTAGTTAATGAAATATAAATATCTGAGCAGCTTTGAGAAGTAGTAATATAGAGACAGCTTTCCAATCTTTCATCCCCAAATTAAATTGTGAGCTTTACCACAAATCATGGTAGGTGCTGTAAGCTCGTTAAAATTAATCAGGGGACCATTTACCGTACTTGATTGTGCACTGCTACTGAGCAAGGCAGGTGAGAAGCAGGAGTACATTCTAAGAAAGATGACACAGACCTTATCATGGCAGGGACTGATGCTAAAAGAGGGAAATGTATGGGTTTATCTGGTACATGGAACTATAGGAGACATAGAAAAATACACCTAATTTGAAAATAAATGCATACATACTATTTCATTATTTTGAGGACAAATGAAGTACTTAGGGTTTTTGAATCACATCAACTGTGGCACCACTACTACCAGCAACTGCTTCCAAAGATATCTGTAGTCCTTTTTATGATGGGCTTTAGACAGCAGAGTGGTCAAGACAGACTCTGGAACCAGAGCACCAGGGCCTGACTCCTGGTTTGCCAGGTATGAACCCTGTGACCTTGGAGCAACTTAGTTAACACCTCTGGTCCTCTGTCTCCTTTGCAGAAAGAAGGGGATAATAACAATATTTACTCATAGGGTCATTGTGCGGGTGCCATGGATGAGTTAATCCACGAAGAGAGCTTAGCACAGTGCCTAGCACCTAGTAAGCGCTTCACTGATGCTGGCTGTTATTAATATAATTATTTGGTTTATATGTTTATTCATTTACTCAGAACTCTCACAATCATAAAGTTATCTAAGAAGAAGAAAGTGATATGAGAGCTAACATTTATTAAGTACCATGGGATAGGTCTTGGCTGATTGCTATTTTTCATCTTATTTAATTCTTACAATGTTATGGTGGTAGATACCATCACCACAGATAACAAAACAAATTCTAAAAAGGCAGGCAACTCAGAAAGTGTCCATCAGCTGTAAGTTGGTATGTCTGGTGCCAGCCACCTACACATCTATGCTTAGGTTAAAGAGCTGAGGGTGTGGGCTTAATTTCGCCTATGTCTCTTACCAACTCTGTGATCTTGGGCAACATAACTTCTTTAAACTTCATTTGCTCCCTGCAAAAAGTGGATAATGATAGAAACTATCTCACGGATAGGGCAGAAGTATTAAAGGAAGTGTCGATGCATATGAATGTTAGTGATCAATAACCTTAGCCATTATGACATGAGGTCTGCATGCACCTACGGCCCTGTGTGTCCCCATCACAGCACTTGTCGCATTGTTAACCCACAATTGTAACATATAGTGAAATAATTATACAACTCACCATAATGTAGAATCAGTGGGAGCCCCGAGCTTGTTCTTCTGCAACTAATGCGGCCACTGATCTGACAGGAGGCAGAGCTCAGGTGGTGATGCGAGCGATGGGGAGTGGCTGTAAATACAGATGAAGCTTCGCTGGCTCACCTGGTGCCCATCTCCTGCTGTGCAGCCTGGTTCCTAAGAGGTCGCAGACCGGTACCAGTCCTCGGTCCGGGCTTGGGGACTGCAGAGCTAGAGCAAAGCCCCGAGGGGGACTGAGGACCAGAAAGCTGACCCGTGTGTCTGGGCCAGAGTGGGCCGGAGCTAGAAAGGCAGGAAATGAAGGCAGAGAGGGGACGCTGTAAGGCATCCTGGTCTCGGCTGCTTTACTTAGATCCCATCTCCCGACCTCTGCAGTCCAGCCCACTATTTATACTTCCTTCTTGGAGACATTTAAAAGCTTTCAGTAACACCTTCCAATGTGACCTCAGAAGAGTTAAACTAGAATGCTTGGAAATCAACTGGTTGGCAGGGTCTGTGCTCAACCCGTGGACATTGGATCGCACAAAGGCAAGGGTTCCTTGGGTGGCTGCATACCTGCAATGTCTGTCAGCCAAGCACAGATAAAGCAGCCAGAAATGATTTGAACAAAATGAACATGCAACTGAGGGAAGGGCTCTTTGGGAAAATAAAAGGCTGAACGACAGCAACGCCAATCTAACTCATATTAAAAATATATATTTAATTTAATTCAATTAAACCACTATGTAGTAACTGCCTGCTATGTGCAAGCCACAGTGGGGAATACAAGAGAATTTTATTACATGGAGTGAAATTTCAGGCATCTAGAAGTATTGGAAAGAGCAGTAATATTTGGATTCAAGAACAGGGGTTGGCAAACTTTTTTCTGTGAAGGGCCAGATAGCAAATATTTTAGGCTTTGTGGGCCATACAGTCTGTGCTGCAACTACTCAACTCTGCTGTTATAGTGTGGGAGCAGCCACAGATAATATGGAAACAAATGGGCATGGCTGTGAGTCAATAAAACTTTATTTACAAAGACAGACAGCTGTCTGGATCTGGCGTCTGGGTTAAGTAACATGGTGACTCTTGAGCAGAGACTTGTATTACTATCAGTACTGCAGAAGTTGTTATCCACTGAGTGTCCCTACCCACTGCCAGGACCATGCTAGGTGCTTCTCCTGTCTAATCCTAAGACAATGTTATAGTATAATAGCTGTATAGCATAAATAGTATTGTCCCTATTTTACAGATGAAGGAATAAAGGCTGTGCTCTGAGAGGGTAAGTAAATTGCTTAGGTTGCACAGCGACTAAGTTACAGACCTGAGAAGCAAATCATGGAACATGATTCCACGTGGCATAGTCTCTTTATCACAATTCGCTGTCTCTCCCAAAAGACTCAACACAGATAATCAGGTGTTTAACACTTTGCCCAAAGCATGAAAAACCGAATGGAGTTAAACTGAGATATTAGTCACTGTGTATCCTACAATTACAATGTTCGTTTCAGCTCTGGAGAAGGAAAAATGAAAGGCACGTTTCCACTTTGTCTTCACTGGCATGTATTCAAACGTCCCTCCTGAGATTTCCCAGCTGTTTGACTCACAGGTTCTGCATTTCTCTTGGAAACAGTCTGTGCCTTTAAGAATGGCATAGGGGGGCTTTTGGACTATGGGAGAATAAATTAACTCTCCCCTTGTCCCATGCAATGGACTGGCAAATTCGAGAAAGAAGTGAGCAGAGCAAAACACAAAAATACTCCTCGACTCACTTGGAACTTGTACAAAATAATAATGCCACCACTATACCATCCTCTCTCCATTTTTCCATGTCCTCTTCTCACAGTGCTCAAATCGTATCAGCCTTCTTTCTGTCCACAAACAGAAATGCCAAGCTTAGTCCTGACTCACATCTTTTGCACTTGTTGCCCCAAGATTTTCATATGCTTGGCATCTGTTGTCATTCAGGCCTTAGTTCAGTCTTCATATCTTTAGAGGAACTTCCCAGAGCTCCTTGTCTAATTTCCCAATTCTAGGTCTTTGTCAATTACATCAACTCTGTTCATTTCTTCATTGCACCTGTCACTCTGTATCTTGTTTATTTATTCATTTACTTGTTTCTCTTCTGTTTCCTCTGATGAGGTCATAAACTCAGTGGGAGCAAAGACTTTGTCTTGTTTACCACTGCCCGTGGTGCCCAGAACAGTGCCCAGCACAGAAGGGCATTCAGAAAGTTTGTGGAATGAATACACAATCAACAGCAGCAGCAAAATGCATACATTGAGCACTTGTTATCTGGCAGGTACTGTGCTGAGCCTTCACTTAATCCTCTCAACAACTCCAGTTCCCCAGGGAATACTTATTATCCCCACCTTGCAGATGATACAATGGAGGCTTGGAAAGGTTAGCCCTAAAGGTAGGTGGCCACACAACTGGCATGTGGCAGAACCACCACTGTCATCCAAGCCCATCTGACTTTGAAGACACTGTTTGCAAGATATGGGGGAACTGGAAGATTGAACTACACATATTACTACCCTGAAGGACAATGAAAACTGTTCTAAGGGGCAGAGACAGGTCAGGAAAGACAATAGAACTATTTGAGCCGCACTTTCTCAGAGGGTCTGTTAAATGGTCAAGGGACTGTCATCTGTGTCCAGTTCAAAGCAATGTTCAAGAAGAGCAGCAGGGCACGCTGTCTGTGCATTCTCACGAAAGTCCATGAAGGAGCGCAAGGGCATGGCTTGTTCTGGCCTTGCGGGGGAAACAGTGCTTTGATCATTTGCATTTGCAGCATTTGCAAGGTATGTTATCAAAGAAGCAGCTTTAAGGAAAGACCGGAGATCTCGATGGGAAGGCTTGGTCTCTGCCCAGGCTGGGTGCCTACATTCTGCATTGGGTGTGATCATCACCTCTGCCTGTTTTGTGGGCTATAGTAAGAAGTGACACTCCATAAAGGCTTCTCAAATTCGGCCATTTCCATTTGGGCATTTGGCACATTTGCTTTGAGGTTCTGGCTTTGATGTTGGGCCTTGTTTGGCAGATTCTGGGAGTTGGGGTGTGTGAGCTTCAGCAAGTCAGAGGAAGGCTTTGTATTTGAACTGGCACAGTGATTGATTAACTCTTTCTCCAATGTATCTGGTGAAAAATGGACGGCAAGGCAAAGCAGCCTCCAGATGGCCACAGGATGTAGGCCTTGCCTCCTGAGATGCTGATTTCAGGGGCTGTAATACACTTTAGCAGACTGCATTTGACATGTGGCCATATTAACATGCAACCCCCAGGAAGGCTGGTTGCCTGGAGTGCCATTTGCAAGTTTGGGAGTGGAGATTTCATTCTTCAAGCAAATTTTAATCTCAGGTTGGCCCTGGTTCCCACATGGCAAATAAGCCAATCTAAAAGAAAAGACAAAAATAAACTCTAAAATAAGGAATATTTATGACTTATTTTGGTCTTGATTTTTCGTTTTGTATTTTGTAGACTCCACTATCAACTCCCAAGCCTTGAATACAGTTTGGAAGGAAGGAAGGAAGGAAGGCAGGCAGGCAGGCAATAAAAAAATAAGGAAGGAAACTATAAAACTAGTTTTTAAAGAATTTCCAAAATATTAAGGGTGTACAAATGTTTTAGGTTACATGGATCATTTTTGTAATGCTTGAGTACTGGCTATAGGTCACTGTTTGGCTCATCACCCAAATAGTGTTCATAATACCCATTCGGTTGGTTTATTGCCCTCCCTATCCTCCCCAGACCCCCCCCAGTTGCTTTCCATTGAGTTTTACTTCCCTCTGTGCATATGTGCACTCATTGGTTAGTTCCAATTTAATAGTGAGTACGTGTGGTATTTGTTTTTCCAATCTTGTGAAACTTCGCTTAAAAGGATGGTGTCTAGTTCCATCTAGATTGTTGCAAAGATATTAATTCATCTTTTTCATGTCTGAGTAGTACTCCATGGTATACATATACCACATTTTATTAATCCACTTATGAACTGATGGGCACTTGCATTGACTCCACATCTTTGCAATTGTGAATTGTGCTGCAATAAACATTTGAGTGCAGGTATCTTTTGGATGAAATGACTTCTTTTCCTTTGGGTAGATACCTAGTAGTGGGATTGCTGGATCAAATGGTAGTTCTACTTTTAGTTCTTTGAGTAATCTCCATACTGTTTTCCATAGAGGAGTTTGTACTAATTTGCAGTCCCACCAACACTGTATAATAAGTGTTCCTTTCTCTCTGCATCCATGCCAGCATCTATTGTTTTTGGACTTTTTAATAAAAGCCATTCTAACTGGGGTAAGGTGATATCTCATTGTGGTTTTAATTTGCATTTCCCTGATGGTTAGTAATGTTGGGCATTTTTGCATGTTTCTTGGGCATTTGTCTATGTTCTTTTGAGAAGCATCTGTTCACGTCTAAATAACTGACCTTCTAAAGAAGTTTAGGAAACATGACCTTGTTACTCCTACATTCAAGAGTAAAACAATATTTTAATTTCTGAAACATCATTTAATATTTTAAGGCCACAGATACTTGCTCTTCTTTTCCACTTAATACATTATTCTAAACAAACTTATTCTGGCATAAAGTAAAAATAATTCAGCTTGATGCTCTTGCTTAAGTGAAAAAGAAGGGGAACATTTACAAAGATGTTTTTAATCAGACTTCTCTTCTTTTCTTCCTTTTTTGCCACTTACCAAACATGCTGCTAGTCCTTTCGAGGAAGAAAAAAGCGTATGTGAAACTCGATTCAGTTCCCTCTGCTTCTCCATCCACGGGTCCAGCATTCACAGTCACTGTTTCTGCAAGTGGGAGACTTGGTTACCCACCATCGCGACCCTCGTGTGTAACTTAGGGCCTGATTGCAGCAGCTGGGCCATGCTCCTCGTGCCAATCCAAAAAAAAAAAAAAAAAAAAAAACTAACAAAAAAACAGAACAGTGCACCCTGCTCTGTTTCTTAAGTGTGTTTGTAGTGGGGAACAGATGCACAGAATGGTTCAATATTGACTTGGGCGTCTGTTAAAAAAGCAAACAGGATGAGGCGCCCGTTCTTCACTGTAACTCAAGCTGTGCCATTCGGCCAGAGCACATTCAGACACGGCTATCAGATATGTGAGTTTTAGCCAGCTCATCATTTTCTGATGAATTCCATGGAGAAATTGTTATGTATACCAGGCCTGGGCAAACTGGCTTTGACGTTGTTAGAGTGGGGCCTCAAATATGTGGATTTGTCCTGTTATTCCGCCATATTTTGCCCATGGCAGACATCACTGATC